>JAQNBH010000006.1:11889375-11993714 GCA_028752905.1 Cladorhizidae sp. MBARI D1340-BT2
CACTGACACTCTCTGTCTCCCTCACTGGCACTCTCTGTCTCCCTCACTGACACTCTCTGTCTCCCTCACTGACACTCTCTGTCTCCCTCACTCTCTGTCTCCCTCACTGCACTCTCTGTCTCCCTCACTGGCACTCTCTGTCTCCCTCACTGGCACTCTCTGTCTCCCTCACTCTCTGTCTCCCTCACTGCACTCTCTGTCTCCCTCACTGGCACTCTCTGTCTCCCTCACTCTCTGTCTCCCTGCACTCTCTGTCTCCCTCACTGGCACTCTCTGTCTCCCTCATCTCTGTCTCCCTCACTGGCACTCTCTGTCTCCCTCACTGGCACTCTCTGTCTCCCTCACTCTCTGTCTCCCCTCACTGGCACTCTCTGTCTCCCTCACTGGCACTCTCTGTCTCCCTCACTGCTCTGTCTCCCTCACTGGCACTCTCTGTCTCCCTCACTCTCTGTCTCCCTCACTGGCACTCTCTGTCTCCCTCACTGGCACTCTCTGTCTCCTCACTGGCACTCTCTGTCTCCCTCACTGGCACTCTCTGTCTCCCTCACTGGCACTCTCTGTCTCCCTCACTGGCACTCTCTGTCTCCCTCACTGGCACTCTCTGTCTCCCTCACTGGCACTCTCTGTCTCCCTCACTCTCTGTCTCCCTCACTGGCACTCTCTGTCTCCCTCACTGCACTCTCTGTCTCCCTCACTGGCACTCTCTGTCTCCCTCACTCTCTGTCTCCCTCACTGGCACTCTCTGTCTCCCTCACTGGCACTCTCTGTCTCCCTCACTCTCTGTCTCCCTCTCACTGCACTCCTCTGTCTCCCTCACTGGCACTCTCTGTCTCCCTCACTGGCACTCTCTGTCTCCCTCACTGGCACTCTCTGTCTCCCTCACTGGCACTCTCTGTCTCCCTCACTCTCTGTCTCCCTCACTGGCACTCTCTGTCTCCCTCACTGGCACTCTCTGTCTCCCTCACTCTCTGTCTCCCTCACTGGCACTCTCTGTCTCCCTCACTGCTCTCTGTCTCCCTCACTGACACTCTCTGTCTCCCTCACTCTCTGTCTCCCTCACTGGCACTCTCTGTCTCCCTCACTCTCTCTGTCTCCCTCACTGGCACTCTCTGTCTCCCTCACTGGCACTCTCTGTCTCCCTGCACTCTCTGTCTCCCTCACTGGCACTCTCTGTCTCCCTCACTGACACTCTCTGTCTCCCCTCACTCTCTGTCTCCCTCACTGGCACTCTCTGTCTCCCTCACTGGCACTCTCTGTCTCCCTCACTGCTCTGTCTCCCTCACTGGCACTCTCTGTCTCCCTCACTGGCACTCTCTGTCTCCCTCACTGGCACTCTCTGTCTCCCTCACTCTCTGTCTCCCTCACTGGCACTCTCTGTCTCCCTCACTCTCTGTCTCCCTCACTGGCACTCTCTGTCTCCCTCACTGGCACTCTCTGTCTCCCTCACTGACTACTCTCTCTGTCTCCCTCACTCTCTGTCTCCCTCACTGGCACTCTCTGTCTCCCTCACTGGCACTCTCTGTCTCCCTCACTGGCACTCTCTGTCTCCCTCACTGGCACTCTCTGTCTCCCTCACTGACACTCTGTCTCCCTCACTGGCACTCTCTGTCTCCCTCACTGGCACTCTCTGTCTCCCTCACTGACACTCTCTGTCTCCCTCACTCTCTGTCTCCCTCACTCTCTGTCTCCCTCACTGGCACTCTCTGTCTCCCTCACTGGCACTCTCTGTCTCCCTCACTCTCTGTCTCCCTCACTGGCACTCTCTGTCTCCCTCACTGGCACTCTCTGTCTCCCTCACTGGCACTCTCTGTCTCCTCACTGCACTCTCTGTCTCCCTCACTGGCACTCTCTGTCTCCCTCACTGGCACTCTTCTGTCTCCCTCACTGGCACTCTCTGTCTCCCTCACTGGCACTCTCTGTCTCCCTCATGCACTCTGTCTCCCTCACTGGCACTCTCTGTCTCCCTCACTGACACTCTCTGTCTCCCTCACTCTCTGTCTCCCTCACTGGCACTCTCTGTCTCCCTCACTGGCACTCTCTGTCTCCCTCACTGGCACTCTCTGTCTCCCTCACTGGCACTCTCTGTCTCCCTCACTGACACTCTCTGTCTCCCTCACTGGCACTCTCTGTCTCCCTCACTGGCACTCTCTGTCTCCCTCACTGACACTCTCTGTCTCCCTCACTCTCTGTCTCCCTCACTGACACTCTCTGTCTCCCTCCTGCTGACTCTCTGTCTCCCTCACTGGCACTCTCTGTCTCCCTCACTCTCTGTCTCCCTCACTCTCTGTCTCCCTCACTGGCACTCTCTGTCTCCCTCACTCTCTGTCTCCCTCACTGGCACTCTCTGTCTCCCTCACTGACACTCTCTGTCTCCCTCACTCTCTGTCTCCCTCACTGGCACTCTCTGTCTCCCTCACTGACACTCTGTCTCCCTCACTCTCTGCCTCCCTCACTGGCACTCTCTGTCTCCCTCACTGGCACTCTCTGTCTCCCTCACTGGCACTCTCTGTCTCCCTCACTGGCACTCTCTGTCTCCCTCACTGACACTCTCTGTCTCCCTCACTCTCTGTCTCCCTCACTGGCACTCTCTGTCTCCCTCACTGGCACTCTCTGTCTCCCTCACTCTCTGTCTCCCTCACTGGCACTCTCTGTCTCCCTCACTGGCACTCTCTGTCTCCCTCACTGACACTCTCTGTCTCCTCACTCTCTGTCTCCCTCACTGGCACTCTCTGTCTCCTCACTGCACTCTCTGTCTCCCTCACTGGCACTCTCTGTCTCCCTCACTGGCACTCTCTGTCTCCCTCACTGACACTCTGTCTCCCTCACTGGCACTCTCTGTCTCCCTCACTGGCACTCTCTGTCTCCCTCACTGACACTCTCTGTCTCCCTCACTCTCTGTCTCCCTCACTCTCTGTCTCCCTCACTGGCACTCTCTGTCTCCCTCACTGGCACTCTCTGTCTCCCTCACTCTCTGTCTCCCTCACTGGCACTCTCTGTCTCCCTCACTGGCACTCTCTGTCTCCCTCACTGGCACTCTCTGTCTCCCTCACTGACACTCTCTGTCTCCCTCACTGGCACTCTCTGTCTCCCTCACTGGCACTCTCTGTCTCCCTCACTGGCACTCTCTGTCTCCCTCACTGGCACTCTCTGTCTCCCTCACTGGCACTCTCTGTCTCCCTCACTGGCACTCTCTGTCTCCCTCACTGACACTCTCTGTCTCCCTCACTGACACTCTCTGTCTCCCTCACTCTCTGTCTCCCTCACTCTCTGTCTCCCTCACTGGCACTCTCTGTCTCCCTCACTGACACTCTCTGTCTCCCTCACTCTCTGTCTCCCTCACTGGCACTCTCTGTCTCCCTCACTGGCACTCTCTGTCTCCCTCACTCTCTGTCTCCCTCACTCTCTGTCTCCCTCACTGGCACTCTCTGTCTCCCTCACTGGCACTCTCTGTCTCCCTCACTCTCTGTCTCCCTCACTGGCACTCTCTGTCTCCCTCACTGACACTCTCTGTCTCCCTCACTGGCACTCTCTGTCTCCCTCACTCTCTGTCTCCCTCACTGGCACTCTCTGTCTCCCTCACTGGCACTCTCTGTCTCCCTCACTCTCTGTCTCCCTCACTGGCACTCTCTGTCTCCCTCACTCTCTGTCTCCCTCACTGGCACTCTCTGTCTCCCTCACTGGCACTCTCTGTCTCCCTCACTGGCACTCTCTGTCTCCCTCACTGGCACTCTCTGTCTCCCTCACTGGCACTCTCTGTCTCCCTCACTGACACTCTCTGTCTCCCTCACTCTCTGTCTCCCTCACTGGCACTCTCTGTCTCCCTCACTGGCACTCTCTGTCTCCCTCACTGGCACTCTCTGTCTCCCTCACTGGCACTCTCTGTCTCCCTCACTGACACTCTGTCTCCCTCACTGGCACTCTCTGTCTCCCTCACTGGCACTCTCTGTCTCCCTCACTGACACTCTCTGTCTCCCTCACTCTCTGTCTCCCTCACTGACACTCTCTGTCTCCCTCACTCTCTGTCTCCCTCACTGGCACTCTCTGTCTCCCTCACTCTCTGTCTCCCTCACTCTCTGTCTCCCTCACTGGCACTCTCTGTCTCCCTCACTCTCTGTCTCCCTCACTGGCACTCTCTGTCTCCCTCACTGACACTCTCTGTCTCCCTCACTCTCTGTCTCCCTCACTGGCACTCTCTGTCTCCCTCACTGACACTCTGTCTCCCTCACTCTCTGTCTCCCTCACTGGCACTCTCTGTCTCCCTCACTGGCACTCTCTGTCTCCCTCACTGGCACTCTCTGTCTCCCTCACTGGCACTCTCTGTCTCCCTCACTGACACTCTCTGTCTCCCTCACTCTCTGTCTCCCTCACTGGCACTCTCTGTCTCCCTCACTGGCACTCTCTGTCTCCCTCACTCTCTGTCTCCCTCACTGGCACTCTCTGTCTCCCTCACTGGCACTCTCTGTCTCCCTCACTGACACTCTCTGTCTCCCTCACTCTCTGTCTCCCTCACTGGCACTCTCTGTCTCCCTCACTGGCACTCTCTGTCTCCCTCACTGGCACTCTCTGTCTCCCTCACTGGCACTCTCTGTCTCCCTCACTGACACTCTGTCTCCCTCACTGGCACTCTCTGTCTCCCTCACTGGCACTCTCTGTCTCCCTCACTGACACTCTCTGTCTCCCTCACTCTCTGTCTCCCTCACTCTCTGTCTCCCTCACTGGCACTCTCTGTCTCCCTCACTGGCACTCTCTGTCTCCCTCACTCTCTGTCTCCCTCACTGGCACTCTCTGTCTCCCTCACTGGCACTCTCTGTCTCCCTCACTGGCACTCTCTGTCTCCCTCACTGACACTCTCTGTCTCCCTCACTGGCACTCTCTGTCTCCCTCACTGGCACTCTCTGTCTCCCTCACTGACACTCTCTGTCTCCCTCACTGACACTCTCTGTCTCCCTCACTCTCTGTCTCCCTCACTCTCTGTCTCCCTCACTGGCACTCTCTGTCTCCCTCACTCTCTGTCTCCCTCACTGGCACTCTCTGTCTCCCTCACTGGCACTCTCTGTCTCCCTCACTGGCACTCTCTGTCTCTCTCACTGGCACTCTCTGTCTCCCTCACTCTCTGTCTCCCTCACTGGCACTCTCTGTCTCCCTCACTGGCACTCTCTGTCTCCCTCACTCTCTGTCTCCCTCACTCTCTGTCTCCCTCACTGGCACTCTCTGTCTCCCTCACTCTCTGTCTCCCTCACTGGCACTCTCTGTCTCCCTCACTGGCACTCTGTCTCCCTCACTGGCACTCTCTGTCTCCCTCACTGACACTCTCTGTCTCCCTCACTGGCACTCTCTGTCTCCCTCACTGACACTCTCTGTCTCCCTCACTGACACTCTCTGTCTCCCTCACTCTCTGTCTCCCTCACTCTCTGTCTCCCTCACTGGCACTCTCTGTCTCCCTCACTGACACTCTCTGTCTCCCTCACTCTCTGTCTCCCTCACTGGCACTCTCTGTCTCCCTCACTGGCACTCTCTGTCTCCCTCACTCTCTGTCTCCCTCACTGGCACTCTCTGTCTCCCTCACTCTGTCTCCCTCACTGGCACTCTCTGTCTCCCTCACTGACACTCTCTGTCTCCCTCACTCTCTGTCTCCCTCACTGGCACTCTCTGTCTCCCTCACTGGCACTCTCTGTCTCCCTCACTCTCTGTCTCCCTCACTGGCACTCTCTGTCTCCCTCACTCTCTGTCTCCCTCACTGGCACTCTCTGTCTCCCTCACTGGCACTCTCTGTCTCCCTCACTGGCACTCTCTGTCTCCCTCACTGGCACTCTCTGTCTCCCTCACTGGCACTCTCTGTCTCCCTCACTGGCACTCTCTGTCTCCCTCACTGGCACTCTCTGTCTCCCTCACTGACACTCTCTGTCTCCCTCACTCTCTGTCTCCCTCACTGGCACTCTCTGTCTCCCTCACTCTCTGTCTCCCTCACTGGCACTCTCTGTCTCCCTCACTCTCTGTCTCCCTCACTGGCACTCTCTGTCTCCCTCACTGGCACTCTCTGTCTCCCTCACTCTCTGTCTCCCTCACTCGCACTCTCTGTCTCCCTCACTGGCACTCTCTGTCTCCCTCACTCTCTGTCTCCCTCACTGGCACTCTCTGTCTCCCTCACTGGCACTCTCTGTCTCCCTCACTCTCTGTCTCCCTCACTGGCACTCTCTGTCTCCCTCACTGGCACTCTCTGTCTCCCTCACTCTCTGTCTCCCTCACTGACACTCTCTGTCTCCCTCACTCTCTGTCTCCCTCACTGGCACTCTCTGTCTCCCTCACTCTCTGTCTCCCTCACTCTCTGTCTCCCTCACTGGCACTCTCTGTCTCCCTCACTCTCTGTCTCCCTCACTGGCACTCTCTGTCTCCCTCACTGACACTCTCTGTCTCCCTCACTCTCTGTCTCCCTCACTGGCACTCTCTGTCTCCCTCACTGACACTCTGTCTCCCTCACTCTCTGTCTCCCTCACTGGCACTCTCTGTCTCCCTCACTGGCACTCTCTGTCTCCCTCACTGGCACTCTCTGTCTCCCTCACTCTCTGTCTCCCTCACTGGCACTCTCTGTCTCCCTCACTCTCTGTCTCCCTCACTGGCACTCTCTGTCTCCCTCACTGGCACTCTCTGTCTCCCTCACTGACACTCTCTGTCTCCCTCACTCTCTGTCTCCCTCACTGGCACTCTCTGTCTCCCTCACTGGCACTCTCTGTCTCCCTCACTGGCACTCTCTGTCTCCCTCACTGGCACTCTCTGTCTCCCTCACTGACACTCTGTCTCCCTCACTGGCACTCTCTGTCTCCCTCACTGGCACTCTCTGTCTCCCTCACTGACACTCTCTGTCTCCCTCACTCTCTGTCTCCCTCACTCTCTGTCTCCCTCACTGGCACTCTCTGTCTCCCTCACTGGCACTCTCTGTCTCCCTCACTCTCTGTCTCCCTCACTGGCACTCTCTGTCTCCCTCACTGGCACTCTCTGTCTCCCTCACTGGCACTCTCTGTCTCCCTCACTGACACTCTCTGTCTCCCTCACTGGCACTCTCTGTCTCCCTCACTGGCACTCTCTGTCTCCCTCACTGGCACTCTCTGTCTCCCTCACTGGCACTCTCTGTCTCCCTCACTGGCACTCTCTGTCTCCCTCACTGGCACTCTCTGTCTCCCTCACTGACACTCTCTGTCTCCCTCACTCTCTGTCTCCCTCACTGGCACTCTCTGTCTCCCTCACTGGCACTCTCTGTCTCCCTCACTGGCACTCTCTGTCTCCCTCACTGGCACTCTCTGTCTCCCTCACTGACACTCTGTCTCCCTCACTGGCACTCTCTGTCTCCCTCACTGGCACTCTCTGTCTCCCTCACTGACACTCTCTGTCTCCCTCACTCTCTGTCTCCCTCACTGACACTCTCTGTCTCCCTCACTCTCTGTCTCCCTCACTGGCACTCTCTGTCTCCCTCACTCTCTGTCTCCCTCACTCTCTGTCTCCCTCACTGGCACTCTCTGTCTCCCTCACTCTCTGTCTCCCTCACTGGCACTCTCTGTCTCCCTCACTGACACTCTCTGTCTCCCTCACTCTCTGTCTCCCTCACTGGCACTCTCTGTCTCCCTCACTGACACTCTGTCTCCCTCACTCTCTGCCTCCCTCACTGGCACTCTCTGTCTCCCTCACTGGCACTCTCTGTCTCCCTCACTGGCACTCTCTGTCTCCCTCACTGGCACTCTCTGTCTCCCTCACTGACACTCTCTGTCTCCCTCACTCTCTGTCTCCCTCACTGGCACTCTCTGTCTCCCTCACTGGCACTCTCTGTCTCCCTCACTCTCTGTCTCCCTCACTGGCACTCTCTGTCTCCCTCACTGGCACTCTCTGTCTCCCTCACTGACACTCTCTGTCTCCCTCACTCTCTGTCTCCCTCACTGGCACTCTCTGTCTCCCTCACTGGCACTCTCTGTCTCCCTCACTGGCACTCTCTGTCTCCCTCACTGGCACTCTCTGTCTCCCTCACTGACACTCTGTCTCCCTCACTGGCACTCTCTGTCTCCCTCACTGGCACTCTCTGTCTCCCTCACTGACACTCTCTGTCTCCCTCACTCTCTGTCTCCCTCACTCTCTGTCTCCCTCACTGGCACTCTCTGTCTCCCTCACTGGCACTCTCTGTCTCCCTCACTCTCTGTCTCCCTCACTGGCACTCTCTGTCTCCCTCACTGGCACTCTCTGTCTCCCTCACTGGCACTCTCTGTCTCCCTCACTGACACTCTCTGTCTCCCTCACTGGCACTCTCTGTCTCCCTCACTGGCACTCTCTGTCTCCCTCACTGGCACTCTCTGTCTCCCTCACTGGCACTCTCTGTCTCCCTCACTGGCACTCTCTGTCTCCCTCACTGGCACTCTCTGTCTCCCTCACTGACACTCTCTGTCTCCCTCACTGACACTCTCTGTCTCCCTCACTCTCTGTCTCCCTCACTCTCTGTCTCCCTCACTGGCACTCTCTGTCTCCCTCACTGACACTCTCTGTCTCCCTCACTCTCTGTCTCCCTCACTGGCACTCTCTGTCTCCCTCACTGGCACTCTCTGTCTCCCTCACTCTCTGTCTCCCTCACTCTCTGTCTCCCTCACTGGCACTCTCTGTCTCCCTCACTGGCACTCTCTGTCTCCCTCACTCTCTGTCTCCCTCACTGGCACTCTCTGTCTCCCTCACTGACACTCTCTGTCTCCCTCACTGGCACTCTCTGTCTCCCTCACTCTCTGTCTCCCTCACTGGCACTCTCTGTCTCCCTCACTGGCACTCTCTGTCTCCCTCACTCTCTGTCTCCCTCACTGGCACTCTCTGTCTCCCTCACTCTCTGTCTCCCTCACTGGCACTCTCTGTCTCCCTCACTGGCACTCTCTGTCTCCCTCACTGGCACTCTCTGTCTCCCTCACTGGCACTCTCTGTCTCCCTCACTGGCACTCTCTGTCTCCCTCACTGACACTCTCTGTCTCCCTCACTCTCTGTCTCCCTCACTGGCACTCTCTGTCTCCCTCACTGGCACTCTCTGTCTCCCTCACTGGCACTCTCTGTCTCCCTCACTGGCACTCTCTGTCTCCCTCACTGACACTCTGTCTCCCTCACTGGCACTCTCTGTCTCCCTCACTGGCACTCTCTGTCTCCCTCACTGACACTCTCTGTCTCCCTCACTCTCTGTCTCCCTCACTGACACTCTCTGTCTCCCTCACTCTCTGTCTCCCTCACTGGCACTCTCTGTCTCCCTCACTCTCTGTCTCCCTCACTCTCTGTCTCCCTCACTGGCACTCTCTGTCTCCCTCACTCTCTGTCTCCCTCACTGGCACTCTCTGTCTCCCTCACTGACACTCTCTGTCTCCCTCACTCTCTGTCTCCCTCACTGGCACTCTCTGTCTCCCTCACTGACACTCTGTCTCCCTCACTCTCTGTCTCCCTCACTGGCACTCTCTGTCTCCCTCACTGGCACTCTCTGTCTCCCTCACTGGCACTCTCTGTCTCCCTCACTGGCACTCTCTGTCTCCCTCACTGACACTCTCTGTCTCCCTCACTCTCTGTCTCCCTCACTGGCACTCTCTGTCTCCCTCACTGGCACTCTCTGTCTCCCTCACTCTCTGTCTCCCTCACTGGCACTCTCTGTCTCCCTCACTGGCACTCTCTGTCTCCCTCACTGACACTCTCTGTCTCCCTCACTCTCTGTCTCCCTCACTGGCACTCTCTGTCTCCCTCACTGGCACTCTCTGTCTCCCTCACTGGCACTCTCTGTCTCCCTCACTGGCACTCTCTGTCTCCCTCACTGACACTCTGTCTCCCTCACTGGCACTCTCTGTCTCCCTCACTGGCACTCTCTGTCTCCCTCACTGACACTCTCTGTCTCCCTCACTCTCTGTCTCCCTCACTCTCTGTCTCCCTCACTGGCACTCTCTGTCTCCCTCACTGGCACTCTCTGTCTCCCTCACTCTCTGTCTCCCTCACTGGCACTCTCTGTCTCCCTCACTGGCACTCTCTGTCTCCCTCACTGGCACTCTCTGTCTCCCTCACTGACACTCTCTGTCTCCCTCACTGGCACTCTCTGTCTCCCTCACTGGCACTCTCTGTCTCCCTCACTGGCACTCTCTGTCTCCCTCACTGGCACTCTCTGTCTCCCTCACTGGCACTCTCTGTCTCCCTCACTGGCACTCTCTGTCTCCCTCACTGACACTCTCTGTCTCCCTCACTGACACTCTCTGTCTCCCTCACTCTCTGTCTCCCTCACTCTCTGTCTCCCTCACTGGCACTCTCTGTCTCCCTCACTGACACTCTCTGTCTCCCTCACTCTCTGTCTCCCTCACTGGCACTCTCTGTCTCCCTCACTGGCACTCTCTGTCTCCCTCACTCTCTGTCTCCCTCACTCTCTGTCTCCCTCACTGGCACTCTCTGTCTCCCTCACTGGCACTCTCTGTCTCCCTCACTCTCTGTCTCCCTCACTGGCACTCTCTGTCTCCCTCACTGACACTCTCTGTCTCCCTCACTGGCACTCTCTGTCTCCCTCACTCTCTGTCTCCCTCACTGGCACTCTCTGTCTCCCTCACTGGCACTCTCTGTCTCCCTCACTCTCTGTCTCCCTCACTGGCACTCTCTGTCTCCCTCACTCTCTGTCTCCCTCACTGGCACTCTCTGTCTCCCTCACTGGCACTCTCTGTCTCCCTCACTGGCACTCTCTGTCTCCCTCACTGGCACTCTCTGTCTCCCTCACTGGCACTCTCTGTCTCCCTCACTGGCACTCTCTGTCTCCCTCACTGACACTCTCTGTCTCCCTCACTCTCTGTCTCCCTCACTGGCACTCTCTGTCTCCCTCACTCTCTGTCTCCCTCACTGGCACTCTCTGTCTCCCTCACTGGCACTCTCTGTCTCCCTCACTGACACTCTCTGTCTCCCTCACTCTCTGTCTCCCTCACTGGCACTCTCTGTCTCCCTCACTCTCTGTCTCCCTCACTCGCACTCTCTGTCTCCCTCACTGGCACTCTCTGTCTCCCTCACTCTCTGTCTCCCTCACTGGCACTCTCTGTCTCCCTCACTGGCACTCTCTGTCTCCCTCACTCTCTGTCGCCCTCACTGGCACTCTCTGTCTCCCTCACTGGCACTCTCTGTCTCCCTCACTGACACTCTCTGTCTCCCTCACTGGCACTCTCTGTCTCCCTCACTGGCACTCTCTGTCTCCCTCACTCTCTGTCTCCCTCACTGGCACTCTCTGTCTCCCTCACTGGCACTCTCTGTCTCCCTCACTGGCACTCTCTGTCTCCCTCACTGGCACTCTCTGTCTCCCTCACTCTCTGTCTCCCTCACTCCCTGTCTCCCTCACTGGCACTCTCTGTCTCCCTCACTGGCACTCTCTGTCTCCCTCACTGGCACTCTCTGTCTCCCTCACTGGCACTCTCTGTCTCCCTCACTGGCACTCTCTGTCTCCCTCACTGATTGTATCTCTTTGATGTCAACAGAAAGGCTGTAGTGTAGCCACCCTATTAGCTCCTGTTCAGTAATTCATTCAAGATTCAAGACCATTCTATGTGTTACAAATTCTTTATTGTGGCCTGACACTCCCCTTAAATATTGTAAGCATGTAGTAATGCATTTTTAAAGCAAGAATTGCAGTATTCTAGGGAGGGTGGCACAGGAGGGGGGGGGGGAGAGAGAGGAGCTTATATAACTAGCCCAGTTCCAATTATGCATACATATATGCATGGAGTGTCTGTCTATCCTTGCTTTCTTGTTCTTCAGAATACTTATTATCTAACGGGAAGATGGCGGAGGAGGAAGCAAAGAAGAAGTTCAGTCAGATTGTGCTTGCCGTGGACTACTGCCATCTGAAAGGCATTGTACACCGGGACCTCAAGGTTAGCTGCATGCATGCATCATTATAATGCAATGTAGGCATCGTACACAGGGACGTCAAGGTAGCTGCATGCATGCATCATTATAATGCAATGTAGGCATCGTACACAGGGACGTCAAGGTAGCTGCATGCATGCATCATTATAATGCAATGTAGGCATCGTACACAGGGACGTCAAGGTAGCTGCATGCATGCATCATTATAATGCAATGTAGGCATAGGGACGTCAAGGTAGCTGCATGCATGCATCATTATAATGCAATGTAGGCATCGTACACAGGGACGTCAAGGTAGCTGCATGCATGCATCATTATAATGCAATGTAGGCATCGTACACAGGGACGTCAAGGTAGCTGCATGCATGCATCATTATAATGCAATGTAGGCATAGGGACGTCAAGGTAGCTGCATGCATGCATCATTATAATGCAATGTAGGCATCGTACACAGGGACGTCAAGGTAGCTGCATGCATGCATCATTATAATGCAATGTAGGCATAGGGACGTCAAGGTAGCTGCATGCATGCATCATTATAATGCAATGTAGGCATCGTACACAGGGACGTCAAGGTAGCTGCATGCATGCATCATTATAATGCAATGTAGGCATAGGGACGTCAAGGTAGCTGCATGCATGCATCATTATAATGCAATGTAGGCATCGTACACAGGGACGTCAAGGTAGCTACATGCATGCATCATTATAATGCAATGTAGGCATCGTACACAGGGACGTCAAGGTAGCTGCATGCATGCATCATTATAATGCAATGTAGGCATAGGGACGTCAAGGTAGCTGCATGCATGCATCATTATAATGCAATGTAGGCATCGTACACAGGGACGTCAAGGTAGCTGCATGCATGCATCATTATAATGCAATGTAGGCATTGGGACGTCAAGGTAGCTGCATGCATGCATCATTATAATGCAATGTAGGCATTGTACACAGGGACCTCAAGGTAGCTGCATGCATGCATCATTATAATGCAATGTAGGCATCGTACACAGGGACTTCAAGGTAGCCGTACACAGGGACTTCAAGGTAGCTGTATGCATGCATCGTTATAATAAAGTCGGCATTAACACCTGTTGTCACTTCTATGATCTCCATCACTTACTTACTGACTGGTTTTCACTAAAGTGGTTTAATTAATTCTTCAATGAGAGCTCTTCAATAGAAGGGGGTTGGGTTGCACATCATTAGCACAATAGAGCTTGTATAGCAACACTAAGCCACGCAAACAGGCTAACGAGGAGTAAGATTGGAACCGGGCACCCTTGGGATTGAGGTCCCCACTTTGTGTGCTAGTGACTTTGGTTTGGTTAGGCACCTACTACACCTTTGTGCACACAGATCAAGCTATCTTTAAATATTGTTAGCTATGAAAGATGTGCAAGTAGGTGGAGCTCTGAAATAGGGATACGCCTTTTGTTGTTATTGTTGGTATTTCCTGTTTTGACCTAGCGACTCCCCCCCTTGTTCACAGCTGAGTGCTGCTACAGATCTAAACCCCTTCCCTCCCTATTGTGACCTTAGCTTCTGGGAAGAGTTGGTTATTCTCTAGCAACTTACATTTGTAGGAAACAAAACCACAGATTACAAATCCATACACGGCACTCAATTGAGCCTGTCCTAACCCCAGTTCTTTGTAGCCCAGCTGGTGAGTGCCTGGGGCCCTCACTTTGGTGGACCAGCTGGTGAGTGCCTAGAACCCCTTGGGTGGACCAGCTGGTGAGTGTAGAAACCCACTTGGGGGGACCAGCTGGTGAGTGCCTAGACCCCCACTTGGGTGGACCAGCTGGTGAGTGTAGAAACCCACTTGGGTGGACCAGCTGGTGAGTGCCTAGACCCCCACTTGGGTGGACCAGCTGGTGAGTGCCTAGAACCCCATGGGGGGGACCAGCTGGTGAGTGCCTAGACCCCCACTTGGGTGGACCAGCTGGTGAGTGTAGAAACCCACTTGGGGGGACCAGCTGGTGAGTGCCTAGACCCCCACTTGGGTGGACCAGCTGGTGAGTGCCTAGACCCCCACTTGGGTGGACCAGCTGGTGAGTGCCTAGACCCCCACTTGGGTGGACCAGCTGGTGAGTGCCTAGACCCCCACTTGGGTGGACCAGCTGGTGAGTGCCTAGACCCCCACTTGGGTGGACCAGCTGGTCAGTCCAGAATCTGAAACATCTGATACCAATTAATAGGGCAAATAATTTTCTGCTTACATGCACTTGCAAGGCACCAAAACATGCAATAAGCTTGTGGGTGGGCTGCGCTACAAATTGCAGCTAATGTAAGTTTAATGAGGTGAAAGAAAAGTGGTCACTTTAGCCAACTTATCTCATGCAGGATATAATTATGATATGCAGCTATTAGTACTTCTTAACACCCAATACACACACATGCACACAGCTGTACAATCAAAGTGTGTGTGTTCAAGCTAGTCACGGGATCTTTGACACAACTGGCTCTGGTATTCTGTGTTCTGCTCATGTACACTATTTGATAATGCCATGAACACAAGAACATCGAATGTCCCATATGGTTCTGGCCTCCTTGGGTAGCTGCTGCACTGTTTTAACAGGGAGCCATCTGCTTGGCCCATTTAATACTTGGTGTATCTGCACGGCTCGCTCCTATGGGGATTGGCAGGTGTTGACGTGCGTAGAGTGTATCTGGTAATGTGACAGCTCATATTTAGAAGTTTCCCCCGTCCCCTCCCTCCTCTGGGCCGAGATCGTAAATTTCCAATTCGTCCCACACAACCTGTAGAATCAGCAGTTCACAGATTGGCACGCAGTGTGTCATGCGTGAGACTGAGAAGGTGCGAATCTAAATATGCACCTCTGAATGTGCGCAAAGGAGACCACTGTGTAGCCAGAATATGGATGGAGAGTTGACTAAGCTTTGGCGATGAAAGACATTAAGTGCTCTACATACTAAGTTACTGCCACCGAGTTGTTGTACACGCCCACTTCCCATGGCGAAGAGTTTTGCTTGTTTTAGTGTTGATTGGTTTCTGAGTGAAGTGGAGCGAAGTTTTCTCGGAGGTTTTTGTTCAGGTGGGCCAGGAAGCCTTGTGCGGCGAAGTGGAGTGAGGTCTGCTCGGAGGTCTTTGCCGATGGGCCAGAAAGCCTGTGTGGTGCACACAAGCACTTATCTGACAAGAACTGGAACCAGGCATGGTCAGCACTGAACGCTTCACTTTGATTTCAATACCATCAGCTTTTCCTGTGGTAGAAGATATCCGTTGTTTAGTGTGCAAACTGTATTGTACAGAAGGCGCTCTCTCCCTTGTGGCATTTTATAAGTGAGGCATTGGCCATCTCCACAGAGAACTCTCTCACCTGCAAGGCTGGTCTCCATAGTGGCCCCCTCCCCCACAGAATTGTTCAAAGTCTTTCATATGCAATCTCTGTTTGATGCCTTGCCTCACGTACATGTGTTTCCCTTCCCCCCCCCCCTCCCCACAGGCGGAGAACCTGCTGCTGGATGAGGCCCTCAATGTGAAGTTGGCCGATTTTGGCTTCAGCAACCACTACTGCCAGAACGAGATGCTGAAGACATGGTGCGGCAGTCCTCCCTATGCTGCTCCCGAGCTCTTCGAGGGAAAGGAGTATTGTGGCCCCCCCGCTGACGTGTGGGTGAGTAAACCCCCGTGTGATGAACTAATAAAGGAGGGAGTGTGTGTGCTATTTTGTGGTTTCAATTAGAGGGTTTTGTATTGCCACACCCATTTGTAAGGAACTTTTTATCTATCAGTTAAAAATATATATATATATACAATATTTTTAAAGTACCCTCCTCTTGCACATGTGCTATGTTAGTGATGTAAGTTGACGTAATGAGAGTGAGTCCCTGCAATGACGTGACTCAACACAATAAGATTGCTGCCCTGAGAAAAAGCGTAGCTGCTGTCAGCTGCAGTGGAGACGTGTTTTGTTACCCTGGGTGGGTGGGTTGTTCTTGCACATCTGCAGAGCCTGGGTGTGGTGTTGTATGTGATGGTGTGCGGTGCTCTTCCGTTTGACGGGACCAATCTACAGCACCTGAGAGCCCGGGTCCTGGCTGGGCGCTTCAGGATCCCCTACTATATGACTCAAGGTATGCTGACCAATGCATGTCAGTACTGTACTGGAGTAGATACTGTACCGTCCTGGGCTAGATGTGAATGTCACAGTTTAGGGCTAGATGCTGTGAACGTCACAGTTTAGGGCAGTTTAGGGCTAGATACTGTGAATGTCACAGTTTAGGGCTAATAGCTGTGAATGTCACAGTTTAGGACTAGATGCTGTGAATGTCACAGTTTAGGGCTAGATGCTGTGAATGTCACAGTTTAGGGCTAGATGCTGTGAATGTCACAGTTTAGGGCTAGATGCTGTGAATGTCACAGTTTAGGGCTAGATGCTGTGAATGTCACAGTTTAGGGCTAGATGCTGTGAATGTCACAGTTTAGGGCTAAATGCTGTGAATGTCACAGTTTAGTGCTAGATGCTGTGAATGTCACAGTTTAGGGCTAGATGCTGTGAATGTCACAGTTTAGGGCTAGATGCTGTGAATGTCACAGTTTAGGGCTAGATGCTGTGAATGTCACAGTTAGGGCTAAATGCTGTGAATGTCACAGTTAACTGTAGACAACAACAATGTTGTCAGGGTGTTAAATATTCCCAGTCGGTGACCTAGCAGAGGATTCATGCAGGTGCCTTGCTGCTCTTTGTTGCATCTTTCGTGGGTTCTGATGACTATTATGCCATGATGTGGGGCTTAGAGAGCCAGTCCATTGAAATTAGAATGTCCTCACTAATGGTTCAACTGCCCATTGGTATGTATAACTGCTAATGCAAGGACCATATTTCCCCCATTACTTCCTGGCCTCTGATCAGTACGCTCCCTCTGGCTCCTATCTTCATTTATTTAGCTCGGCGCGTCTTCAAATTGTTTGCACCTATATACCCCCACCCTTATTTGAAAATTTAATTTAATATGCAAGCAACGATAGCAAATATTGTGTGTGTGTGTGCTGTGTTGTGTGTAGGCTAGTGTCTTGTGAGCAGTTCCAGTTCAACCAAGGCAGAGGAACTTTCCATCGCAGCAGCACCTGCAAGGATCTAGTCCTATGATGCAGAGGCCGTCACCACAGAGACCATTGGCCTTAACAATACTGTTGACAGTGGAGATGATCCCTCCACCAGCATCAGCGAGGGGAAGTTTGAGGAGGACCTATGACAGGATGGAGCTGTTATAGAGGACAACTACCTGTTCTAACTGCTTAAATAAACTTAGCCCGGGTATCTTTATTTTTCACATAGTTTTGCTACAACAACAACTGCTAATAAGCTACACTCCTCAATAGTCCCTGTGACGGAGGTAACCTAAAAGCTAAGGCCCACACTTGGCGCCCGGCCCAACCAGAACGAATTCGTCCTCGAGACACTCGTGCCCTTTTCACTACCTGGTGCCCATGCTCAGTGAAATAAGATGCACCCCCGATCGATCAGTTCGCGCCCTCGTATAGTCCGTGCAGGTTCTCGGTGGTGGTCCAAATCAATACCATGTGCAGTCTATTCGAGGAAATACGTTGCACATGACCAGAGGAGACCGTTGCAAATTCGAGTTCCTTTGTTGACATGCAACTTGGAGCACAATAGCCCAATGTTAGGAATGCCGGTGTGTACTCTGCTTGTTGAGTCTGCCTGCTTGCCCGAACCCCAGAGGCAGCTAGCACTAAGGTGTCGTCTAGCTTGATCAGAGCGTCCGCACAATGCACAGTCTCCCGTGCTACACTCTAGCGTATATGGGATTGCTGTGGATGTGGTAGGGGGGAAGCCCTGCTCGAGAGGTGACAAGGGTTAATGGAGGTAAGGAAACCACTCGGCCTAATTACAGCACCGGCTACACGGGCTAGTGATGTTCAAGGCCAAGGTGGCCTGCTTGCTCGCAACAACAGGTTACCGACTTCTTCACTGATTGGTTGCGAGGGATAGCAGCCGTCATTCAGTACTGGTGTTATTAGATTAAGTTAATTGGACCTTTCCTTTTCCAGGAATTTTGTGTGGACTTTGTACCTTTCCTGGTATAGACCTGTTTGTGTCCATATGCGAGCATCATAATCATGAGCGGTGCACTGCCCAGCACTGGCTTAATTACAAAGCACTGGGAGTTTGTGATCTGCTGCCAATTCTCGGCTGGTCTTCGCACAGTTTTAAAGTGGAGCTGATTGGAGTCGGAATTTTTTTTTTGTTTGTTTTATTTGGGAGGATAAGAAATGCTGCGTGTGGCATTGTGTGAAGGCTAATAGGGTCATTCCTGTGCGCGTGGACACTTAGAAGCCAATCTTAGCTGATTGGTTATTATGGTTGGGGTGCTTGCCGCGATTGACGTCACGGTAGAAGCTGTGAATTGCCTCCTCAGCAGAGGTGACTTAAGGCTTGTCCACACTGCACAATAACTGGATGCGCATTGAGACACACTAGCTACCAGAGAGTCTCAATGCGCGTCCAGTCACGGGCGTCGCGTCCACACTGACATGACAATAAACCAAACGCGCATAAAAACCACTCCCCCTCCAAGAAAACTGCACCCACGACAATGGATACGTTTTAGTTGTTGGATTTCTTCTGTTATGGACGAGATACCTACAGACGCGAAGGAAGCATATGCTGCAGAGGAGAAGAAGGATTTATAAATAGAAAAAGGCAATACAGTAGACGGATGGCGCTCCATGAGCTCCATAAAAGAAGGCTGCGGCGGTAAAATTTTCGAAGGCTATAATAGTATTTAGCTTGATCTTTGCCTGCTATAGGTCCTTTGATTGTGGCAATGATGGCTGACTACCAGCATCCATCTGTGCGCCAGGTTTGGTGCAAGCCACGCAGTAAGCACTGGTGGGAATCAGCTACAACTTCATAAATGATTCTGTTTATCTTTTAACGCGCACCCGCGTAATTAATTTTACGCTTGGATTTGTTGCTCTGGCTCGACTCAAACCACCTATCGAGGTGGACTGGACCTAATGCACGTTAGGTCCAAGAAATCTAATTCGCATTCAGTGTGGACGCAACGAACGCGCATTCGTTGAGATCTAACGCGCATTCAGTGTGCAGTGTGGACAGGCCTTTATATGTCACGAACGGTACTCGGTTGATCAACTCCAATTAGTGGCAGTGGTGTGGGTGGGGGATGTTCTGAAGAGCAAGTTGCATGTGTCTACTACTATGGCTGCATCCAGCGAGGAGCGCATGAGCTAGGATACCACTGGCTCCAAGCTCTGCTGATTTGCTTCCCTGTATAGAATGGAGCCGCTGCTCAGCTGACCCTGGCTTGCTGGAGTGCAGTACTCCGCAGTTTAGCCTGTCTGTGTGTGATTTCGTGTGTGTTTCGAAGTCTCTTTCTGTATAAATATAAATAGCATGATGTCACTTACGATGCAATTTGTACGCAAGAGAATGGAACTGTGCTAATTAGAGATTTGCTGTGCCAACTTGATGGCGTGACTCACACCCAGCAAATCCAATGCTTACCGTCAGTATTGCTCTCGTCAAAGCTGTTTTAGTAGCACGTACTATTGTATGTGTTACGAGCACATGCTATTGACTGCTTTGCATGTCATTTGTGTTGTCACAGATTGTGAGCGTCTGATTCGTCGAATGTTGCAGCTGGACCCTAGCAAGCGTATCCCCCTCTCCTCTGTGCTCAAGCATCGCTGGATGGAGGGGGTGGCGGTCACCGTGGACATGACCAGCAAGTGTCACCGTGTGTCCAGTGCTGGTGGGGAGACGATGGTGTGGAACGAACAGGTCTTGATGGAGATACAGAAGATGAACTGCAATGTGGACTTGTGCAAGCAGGTAGGTCTATGGGTGGTGCTACATAGCGGTGAATCCACTTGACCCCCTGGCCAGAGCTGAGTGATGATACTTTACCAATTTCACTCCTAGTGTTTTTGTATGCATGTGCCTCCAATCTTGATAATCCCTAATTGCAGGGGCTAGTTAGCGGGAGGCGAAGCAGAAAGGCAGGCACAATTCCCCTGGCCCAACTTATTCTCAATTTGAGAATTGTCGTGACCTTGTTGCCTGTAGATGTTGTATGCTTGCTTATCAGTGCGATCTCTGTGCAAGGCTGATCCACTTGGGTAGTGATAAGTGTGGTTAATTAACCTGATTTGGCTGGCAGAGGGAGGGGAAGTCAATATAGGAGCGTGTCTGACACACTTCTTGTGTCATGGGTAGTTGGCTGCAGTATCTCGAGCTTGGAGGGTGTTTGCATAGCCCAGGACTGGCCTGCCTGTCTGGGGGGCTGGCCTTCCTGTCTGAGGGAAGGGCAATTCTAATCTTTGAGGTCTGCGCCTCTCCGACCTGGCTCTCCAATTTGACTATGACTGGACTTAATTTAGTGGGAGGAGTCCCATGGCCTGACACCCCCCTCCACTAGAGTTGTAACCAAAGGGTTTAGTAGCTCGCCCTTTATGAATGTCGAATATTGCCATGGGCAACTGCCATCACCTCTGCTGATGTATACATGTCCTAACTCCGATGTGTTTGCCCACCTCGTATAGGGTCAGGGCTAGATAGGGCTAGATGAGCTCTGACTAGGGCTAGATAGGGCTAAGGCTAGTATAGAGCTAGGGCTAAGTTTAGTATAGAGCTAAGGCTAGTATAGAGCTAGGGCTAAGTTTAGTATAGAGCTAAGGCTAGTATAGAGCTAGGGCTAAGTTTAGTATAGAGCTAAGGCTAGTATAGAGCTAGGGCTAAGTTTAGTATAGGGCTAAGGCTAGTATAGAGCTAGGGCTAAGTTTAGTATAGAGCTAAGGCTAGTATAGAGCTAGGGCTAAGTTTAGTATAGAGCTAAGGCTAGTATAGAGCTAGGGCTAAGTTTAGTATAGAGCTAAGGCTAGTATAGAGCTAGGGCTAAGTTTAGTATAGAGCTAAGGCTAGTATAGAGCTAGGGCTAAGTTTAGTATAGGGCTAAGGCTAGTATAGAGCTAGGGCTAAGTTTAGTATAGAGCTAAGGCTAGTATAGAGCTAGGGCTAAGTTTAGTATAGAGCTAAGGCTAGTATAGAGCTAGGGCTAAGTTTAGTATAGGGCTAAGGCTAGTATAGAGCTAGGGCTAAGTTTAGTATAGGGCTAAGGCTAGTATAGAGCTAGGGCTAAGTTTAGTATAGAGCTAAGGCTAGTATAGAGCTAGGGCTAAGTTTAGTATAGGGCTAAGGCTAGTATAGAGCTAGGGCTAAGTTTAGTATAGAGCTAAGGCTAGTATAGAGCTAGGGCTAAGTTTAGTATAGGGCTAAGGCTAGTATAGAGCTAGGGCTAAGTTTAGTATAGAGCTAAGGCTAGTATAGAGCTAGGGCTAAGTTTAGTATAGAGCTAAGGCTAGTATAGAGCTAGGGCTAAGTTTAGTATAGAGCTAAGGCTAGTATAGAGCTAGGGCTAAGTTTAGTATAGAGCTAAGGCTAGTATAGAGCTAGGGCTAAGTTTAGTATAGAGCTAAGGCTAGTATAGAGCTAGGGCTAAGTTTAGTATAGGGCTAAGGCTAGTATAGAGCTAGGGCTAAGTTTAGTATAGAGCTAAGGCTAGTATAGAGCTAGGGCTAAGTTTAGTATAGAGCTAAGGCTAGTATAGAGCTAGGGCTAAGTTTAGTATAGAGCTAAGGCTAGTATAGAGCTAGGGCTAAGTTTAGTATAGAGCTAAGGCTAGTATAGAGCTAGGGCTAAGTTTAGTATAGGGCTAAGGCTAGTATTGAGCTAGGGCTAAGTTTAGTATAGAGCTAAGGCTAGTATAGAGCTAGGGCTAAGTTTAGTATAGGGCTAAGGCTAGTATAGAGCTAGGGCTAAGTTTAGTATAGGGCTAAGGCTAGTATAGAGCTAGGGCTAAGTTTAGTATAGGGCTAAGGCTAGTATAGAGCTAGGGCTAAGTTTAGTATAGGGCTAAGGCTAGTATAGAGCTAGGGCTAAGTTTAGTATAGGGCTAAGGCTAGTATAGAGCTAGGGCTAAGTTTAGTATAGGGCTAAGGCTAGTATAGAGCTAGGGCTAAGTTTAGTATAGAGCTAAGGCTAGTATAGAGCTAGGGCTAAGTTTAGTATAGGGCTAAGGCTAGTATAGAGCTAGGGCTAAGTTTAGTATAGGGCTAAGGCTAGTATAGAGCTAGGGCTAAGTTTAGTATAGAGCTAAGGCTAGTATAGAGCTAGGGCTAAGTTTAGTATAGAGCTAAGGCTAGTATAGAGCTAGGGCTAAGTTTAGTATAGGGCTAAGGCTAGTATAGAGCTAGGGCTAAGTTTAGTATAGAGCTAAGGCTAGTATAGAGCTAGGGCTAAGTTTAGTATAGAGCTAAGGCTAGTATAGAGCTAGGGCTAAGTTTAGTATAGGGCTAAGGCTAGTATAGAGCTAGGGCTAAGTTTAGTATAGGGCTAAGGCTAGTATAGAGCTAGGGCTAAGTTTAGTATAGGGCTAAGGCTAGTATAGAGCTAGGGCTAAGTTTAGTATAGGGCTAAGGCTAGTATAGAGCTAGGGCTAAGTTTAGTATAGGGCTAAGGCTAGTATAGAGCTAGGGCTAAGTTTAGTATAGAGCTAAGGCTAGTATAGAGCTAGGGCTAAGTTTAGTATAGAGCTAAGGCTAGTATAGAGCTAGGGCTAAGTTTAGTATAGGGCTAAGGCTAGTATAGAGCTAGGGCTAAGTTTAGTATAGGGCTAAGGCTAGTATAGAGCTAGGGCTAAGTTTAGTATAGGGCTAAGGCTAGTATAGAGCTAGGGCTAAGTTTAGTATAGGGCTAAGGCTAGTATTGAGCTAGGGCTAAGTTTAGTATAGAGCTAAGGCTAGTATAGAGCTAGGGCTAAGTTTAGTATAGGGCTAAGGCTAGTATAGAGCTAGGGCTAAGTTTAGTATAGAGCTAAGGCTAGTATAGAGCTAGGGCTAAGTTTAGTATAGGGCTAAGGCTAGTATAGAGCTAGGGCTAAGTTTAGTATAGGGCTAAGGCTAGTATAGAGCTAGGGCTAAGTTTAGTATAGAGCTAAGGCTAGTATAGAGCTAGGGCTAAGTTTAGTATAGAGCTAAGGCTAGTATAGAGCTAGGGCTAAGTTTAGTATAGGGCTAAGGCTAGTATAGAGCTAGGGCTAAGTTTAGTATAGAGCTAAGGCTAGTATAGAGCTAGGGCTAAGTTTAGTATAGGGCTAAGGCTAGTATAGAGCTAGGGCTAAGTTTAGTATAGGGCTAAGGCTAGTATAGAGCTAGGGCTAAGTTTAGTATAGAGCTAAGGCTAGTATAGAGCTAGGGCTAAGTTTAGTATAGAGCTAAGGCTAGTATAGAGCTAGGGCTAAGTTTAGTATAGGGCTAAGGCTAGTATAGAGCTAGGGCTAAGTTTAGTATAGAGCTAAGGCTAGTATAGAGCTAGGGCTAAGTTTAGTATAGAGCTAAGGCTAGTATAGAGCTAGGGCTAAGTTTAGTATAGAGCTAAGGCTAGTATAGAGCTAGGGCTAAGTTTAGTATAGGGCTAAGGCTAGTATAGAGCTAGGGCTAAGTTTAGTATAGAGCTAAGGCTAGTATAGAGCTAGGGCTAAGTTTAGTATAGAGCTAAGGCTAGTATAGAGCTAGGGCTAAGTTTAGTATAGAGCTAAGTTTAGTATAGAGCTAGGGCTAAGTTTAGTATAGAGCTAAGGCTAGTATAGAGCTAGGGCTAAGTTTAGTATAGGGCTAAGGCTAGTATAGAGCTAGGGCTAAGTTTAGTATAGGGCTAAGGCTAGTATAGAGCTAGGGCTAAGTTTAGTATAGAGCTAAGGCTAGTATAGAGCTAGGGCTAAGTTTAGTATAGAGCTAAGGCTAGTATAGAGCTAGGGCTAAGTTTAGTATAGGGCTAAGGCTAGTATAGAGCTAGGGCTAAGTTTAGTATAGGGCTAAGGCTAGTATAGAGCTAGGGCTAAGTTTAGTATAGAGCTAAGGCTAGTATAGAGCTAGGGCTAAGTTTAGTATAGGGCTAAGGCTAGTATAGAGCTAGGGCTAAGTTTAGTATAGAGCTAAGGCTAGTATAGAGCTAGGGCTAAGTTTAGTATAGGGCTAAGGCTAGTATAGAGCTAGGGCTAAGTTTAGTATAGAGCTAAGGCTAGTATAGAGCTAGGGCTAAGTTTAGTATAGAGCTAAGGCTAGTATAGAGCTAGGGCTAAGTTTAGTATAGAGCTAAGGCTAGTATAGAGCTAGGGCTAAGTTTAGTATAGAGCTAAGGCTAGTATAGAGCTAGGGCTAAGTTTAGTATAGAGCTAAGGCTAGTATAGAGCTAGGGCTAAGTTTAGTATAGGGCTAAGGCTAGTATAGAGCTAGGGCTAAGTTTAGTATAGGGCTAAGGCTAGTATAGAGCTAGGGCTAAGTTTAGTATAGAGCTAAGGCTAGTATAGAGCTAGGGCTAAGTTTAGTATAGAGCTAAGGCTAGTATAGAGCTAGGGCTAAGTTTAGTATAGAGCTAAGGCTAGTATAGAGCTAGGGCTAAGTTTAGTATAGAGCTAAGGCTAGTATAGAGCTAGGGCTAAGTTTAGTATAGAGCTAAGTTTAGTATAGAGCTAGGGCTAAGTTTAGTATAGGGCTAAGGCTAGTATAGAGCTAGGGCTAAGTTTAGTATAGAGCTAAGGCTAGTATAGAGCTAGGGCTAAGGCTAGGACTATGTGATCCCGGGAACAGCACCACTGCCATGTATCTTTCAGGGAAGGGGGCGAGGGGCGGTCTTGACTTCACAAACCCCCATATTTTCACAAACCCTGATTTACCCCCCATATTTTCACAAACCCTGATTTACCCCCCATATTTTCACAAACCCTGATTACCCCCATATTTTCACAAACCCGCCTTGATTTACCCCCATAGTTTCACAAACCCTCAAACCCACCCTGATTTACCCCCATAGTTTCACAAACCCTCAAACCCACCCTGATTTACCCCATAGTTTCACATATTTTCACAAACCCACCCTGATTTACCCCATAGTTTCACATATTTTCACAAACCCACCCTGATTTACCCCCATAGTTTCACAAACCCACCCTGATTTACCCCCATATTTTCACAAACCTGATTTGCCTCCCTTCTCTATAATTTCACAAACCCTGCCCTCCCCTCCAGGCCGTACAGAACAGACTCTACAACGACCACGCTGCTCTCTACTACCTGCTGTTAAGCAAGTGTGAGAGGGGGCAGCTGTCCGTCCCTCTCGCCAAGCCACACACTCCTCATCCTCGTCTCAGCTTGAGCGGGGTGGCCCCTACGATCCCACAAATCAGCATACAGAAGATGGAACCCAAACCCTCTCCATCCAAACCCTCCAATGGGCCTTCTGTGGTTCCCCTGGAAGAGTTCTTGAAGAATGGTGCAAGTGGGAGGGCCGACGAGAGGAGTGGGGAAGAGGCAGAGCAGCTCATCAGGGACATAAACTTGGACCGATACCTGAACCACGGAAGGAGGCACACCCTGGGGGCTGCTCACAACTCCATGATGGCCGAAGACATCAAGAGGTGCGTCAACAACAACAATAAATAGCAATAATAATAGACGTAGCGATGATATTAGGACCTCTCACTCTCTGTGCTAAGAGGTGGACACATCTAATACGCAGGTCCTTGCTCCTGTGTCTGCAGGTTGGAGATGAATGAGAGCTCCAATAACCAACTGCCCAATGGCTTTGGCAGCTGTAATGGTGAAGACACCCATGCAGACCCACCAGGTGCTGCAGGGGTGGGAGGAGCGGTAATTGCTTGGCACGCAATGCCAGGCAGCGGGGCCATGGGGTCGTCCGGGATCCATCCCAACTTTGACCACTCCTCGCTGAGCAGCGTGGGTGGACCTATGAGGCCCTTGCCCCAGCAGCAGTACCAACCGCACCCACACCAGTACCTCCCACTGCCCAAGAACCCCCGCATGGGACGCAGGGTCTCGGATGGGGGGCCTTATGTGGCTGCCTATAAGCTGTTTATTGAGAAGAGGAATCCACAGCTTCCCCAGATCAAAAGCAGCACAAACATTGAGCGATGCGACAGCTCGAACATGAACTCAACCAATAGCGTGAAGATGCTGCTGCAGGAGACGCAGGAGAAGAAAGGTTATGGAGGACTGCCCAACACTAGACGAGAATGGCTCCAATTTAAAAACCAGGTGAGCTTTGACCATGTGTCGTGAGAGGGAAACTTAAGTATGGTGAGAGGGAAGCTCAAGTATGGTGAGAGGGAGTAAGTATGGTGAGAGGGAAGCTTAAGTATGGTGGGAGGGAAGCTCAAGTGTATGGTGAGAGGGAAGCTTAAGTATGGTGAGAGGGAAGCTCAATAACCTTCTCAATAGCCTTGAAATTGTATTCTCTCGACGTTTCAACTAGATGCTCCAGCCTGACCGTAGCAAATATGTCGAGGCTGTATTCCTCAGTTTGGGAGAAGGGGGTATTATGGAAAGTGCAGAACAATTATAATATTGGATTACTTTATCTAATAAACAAGAACGTATATCCGTTCAGACGACTTATTATTACATGCAAGACAAAAATGTTTCATTAAAATTAATGTTGATGCTCTTAGTGTGATTCCTCTCTGCAACTTGATACGGCGATGGCGATTGCTAATGCATTTCCTGATTACCAATTAACCTCATTTGTTGCAATTAGGATGGAGGGTGGTTAAAACACTAAATAATGGTCGTCAATGTGAGGTTTGCAGGAGGTTAAGAGTCTTGTGAGCGAACTTGCTCCCCCGTGGGTCCAGCTTCCCAGGCCCTTGGTTGCTCTGTGCTCATCTTCAGCGAGCGGCCAGAGTCCTTGGGAGGGAAGCTTAAGTACAGCAGTGCAAAATGAAATAGGAACGAGGCCGAGGACAGGAATGCAGTGCCAACCACAGGACCAACAGAAGAGTCCATGGTGGTCTTAAGTTTTCCAACCCCTTCACTAAGATCGGCTCATTTAGGATAAGGGTCTGGACTATCGGTTGGATTGCATCCCCTCCTGAAATTCTAATTATTATCTGCCCCCTTACTTTGATAAGCTTTGATTATATCCTTCCCCTTGGCAAAGTTTCTAAACACAAGTCTGATAGAGCTGCTGTTGAAGTGTTAATTGGGACAAGCATGTCCGTGAAGTGGCGTCGCACGCAAGGAGCCTGCAGTTGGACTGTACCTTCAAGCGAGTAAGCACACTCATTGCTAGCAATGCCTACACACTCGTAGCTAAAGGCTTGGGCTCGTGGCAGTTGAGAAGTTGTGTCTCGTGGACTAACCAGCAGAGTGGCCTAGCAACAACAATGACTGGGTAAGCAGGAGACAAAACAGATGAGCAAACAGATGAGCAAACAAAGAAAATGGATTTGTTCCAGTGGGTGAATAAGGCTAGTGGGGAAGGACTGTCCCCTGGTGGTTCTGAGGGTTGAAAATCCGTGATGAAGGCTGGTTTCTAAGCTGCATCAGTCAGCAAGAAAATGGCTGCTGAATACTGAACGGCTGCTTAGCAGTGAGCAACAAAGCAAGTGCCTAGTAGGGAATGCCAGAGAGCATTGCTATTTCTGTAACTGTGCATGAGAGCTAGAGAAATGGCCTCCCAACTTCAAGAGTTCTGGTGGAGCATGCTCTGAACAGTGTATTTTCCAGTGCCCTAGCTTTTCCAGTGCGCTAGCTTTTCCTGTGCCCTAGCTCTTCCTGTGCCCTAGCTTTTCTGCAACCAGCATCTCCCCACATTAGCTTATCCTGCAGACATAGAGGTTCTGTAGCTATGGCAACATCAGGTTCGAGGTCATCATACATGCAAGGGGATTTGGCGACCATATGGCAGAGAAAGACTGACACGAGAGGGTGGACTCGTGCAAGGAGGGAGTGACCTTGAAACCAATAATAGTAAAGTAGGTGCTAACCACAAAAAAACGAGTGAAAAATCAGTTTTTAAAGGTGTTAGAGAGCAGCTGATGGAATGTTTTTGCAGCCTGAAGCAGTAACTGTTCATAACTGTAGAGGACCCCATGGTGAGGATTTGAACGTCTAGGGCTCTTGGCGTAGTATCTGAGTGAGCTAACCTCCAGTCTCATTGGAAGTGTTTCCTTTATCAAGAGCGAAGGATTCAGCGTGATTCCTGGAACTTGAGGTGCCTTGAAGCTTTCCTCGCGTATACTGTGTTTAAGTCCACACACATCCATGTAACTACAGGGATCACTAGTAGTTACCTGGTTTTGCTGTGTTCTGGTAGCTATTGTCACAAGAGCAAGCTTCTCAGTCAGCCAATTAATTTGGCAGTGACTCAGGTTCAGCATTTGACGATCCTTACCTATTGTTATTGTTATTGTTGTTATTATATATATATATATATTGCTGATTCAAGAAGCAATCCACTGGATGGTTTTGAGGCCATATTGTAGTGAAAGGTGCTAATGTACGCAAGTCGTGTTGTGGTGGTAGGTATGTAAGTAGAAGATAGACTTGAAGATGAACTTTTGTGATGTTTTTGCTACTACTTTAAGTGAAGGATTCAAGGAACGCTGGAAGCGTCCTTGGAGCTAAAGTTGGCCTAGACCACCATTTAGGTCGCTAGCAAGCTTCCAGAGAGAGTCTTAGCCGAGAGATGTGCCTGGTTTTGGTGTGTGTGCTTTTAGCATCTGCCATTTTGAAATAGGGGTCAAAGTAACTGGCAGAGTTACTGTCTGATATGCATGCCTAATTATTGCTCTACGAGCACACACACACACACACACACCTGAGATTTATTTCCATATTTGAATGTGTACGTTTATAGGTGTATCAGCAAAAACAGTTCCCCCGGGCCACTGCTCCCCTTACCACCATGGCCTGGAACCAGCTGCTCTCCAACCAGTCCCTCCAGAAGCAAGCACCACCCACGCCAGACCTACGCACCCAAGTCCAACCCTTCCAGGACTTGCAACCTAACGAGATCCAGGAGCAACTGCAGAAGCTGCACATCCAGCTGCCTCCAGATGCCCTAGTGGTCGTCCCCACACAGCAGCCGCAGGGACAGGACTATGAGCCTGCTGGCGTCTCGTCCATACTGGTGGATAATGGCTACGCCCATCACTACACCACAAGTGAGTCCAACTCCAGCGGGGGCTCAAGCAGGAAGAGCTCCACGGGCAGTAGCCTCATTGCCCAACTTCTCTGTCCGTCTCCTCCGGCCTTGCCCATCTCCTCCCCTCAGACCGAAGGCTCGTCAAGCGCTGGGTCCACCTACACTCATGCCCCGCCCTCCAGTTCCTTCCCTCCCTCGCACCTCAACGGTGTGGTGACCATGCGGAGATCGTCTCTGCAGGACTCCACCGCCATCCCCTCCAAACACTCCAGGCCACAGAGGTCAGTAGTCATGGAAGCAGTTGCTAGGCAACTCTCCTACATGTGCATCAGTGCTAATTGATTTTTTAATTTTTATTTTTATTTATTATTATTATTATTATTATTTATTATTTATTATTTGTTGTTGTTGTTGTTGTATGTTCTTGTTGTATGTTCTTGTAAGTCACCAAAGAAGGAAATAAACACAAACCCTGCAAGTCTTTATGGCTTTTCTTTGCTGGCACTGAGTCTTGTGCGGCTGCCTGTTGGGAGTCACTAGAGGACTACAAGCACAGTGACCTGGTAAAGCTGCTAGAGGATTACAAGCACAGTGACCTAGTAAAGCTGCTAGAGGATTACAAGCATAGTGACCTGGTAAAGCTGCTAGAGGATGTAGCCTGCAAGACCAACAAGAACTGAAAACTGGCAGATCTGTCAAATTACTTGCTCAAGTTTTAGTACTTGTGGCTTTGCCTACTTCAAGATGTCCAAGTTAGTGGCCATCTTAGCCTACACAAACTGGTGTGGCAGGTGTAGGTGCAGCATGTGGCAAGGTGCAGCATGTGGCAGGTGGCAAGGTGCAGCATGTGGCAAAGTATGGCAGGTGTAGGTGTGGTAAGTGTGGCAGGTGCCAAGGTTCAGCATGTGGCAGGTGTAGGTGTTCTCTTCATGCACTGTTGTTACTATCTGGAGAAACATGACATTTGTATCTTGGTATGTGCCACATTACAGCTACTAGTGTAACTTATATAACTACTAGTGTGACTTATATCACTATACTAGTGTGACTTACATAACTACTAGTGTGACTTACATAACTACTAGTGTGACTTATATCACTATTAGTGTGATTTGCATAACTACTAGTGTGACTTGTATCACTACTAGTGTGACTTGTATCACTACTAGTGTGGCTATTAGTGTGATTTACATAACTACTAGTGCGACTTGTATCACTACTAGTGTGACTTGTATTACTACTAGTGTGACTTGTATCACTACTGGTGAGACTTGTATCACTACTGGTGTGATTGTATCACTACTAGTGTGACTTGTATCACTACTAGTGTGACTTGTATCACTACTAGTGTGACTTGTATCACTACTAGTGTGACTTGTATCACTACTAGTGTGACTTGTATCACTACTAGTGTGACTTATATCACTACTAGTGTGACTTACATCATTACTAGTGTGACTTACATCACTACTAGTGTGACTTACATCACTACTAGTGTGACTTACATCACTACTAGTGTGACTTATATAACTACTAGTGTGACTTTGCTCTCTATTGTCTCTCCGCAGAAAGACTATGGGTGACCTCTTCAGCACCACCAGCAAGCAGCTGCCCTCCTTCCCCATCAACATCCAACCCAATCCCACGTCCCGGTCTTACCGTGAATCCTCTCCCACTAAAGGAGGTAGCGGTCTCTACAGCTCTAGCCCTACCAATTCCCTCACCATGGTGGGACGTCGGAGTCCCAACCACGAGGCTCAGATGGATGCCATTGCTGAAGACTGCACCGAGGATTCCACCACTCCCACCAATATCCATCCTCCTGCCATCATCCCTTCTGAGGTCAGCGACCTCTTCACTAACGCACCTTCGAGTCCAAGTGAAAATGGAGGGGATCGAGGGATAAGTGTGCCTAAGACTGTGGGACCCAGCGGGAATTTTCAAAGCTACTCAGTTCCATCGACAACGCCTGTAGACACGAACAGACAGAGGAGAACGGGCGTCCACATGATCAAGTGTCCCATACCTCCTCACATGGTGTCTGCTGTGGAGGCAAAGATGTGCAATGGTATTAGTCATTTAAGAGGAGTGGGCGAAGACAGTCCTACGGGGGATCAGAACGGCTTGCACCACTTGCTGTCACAACCTTCTCCTCCCATTCACCCCTCAGTCAAACAAGTCTCCACCAACACTCCTCCCATCCTCACCACCTCCCAGCCGCAAGTCCTTCTGGGCATGCTCCAAGCCCCTGTCTACAACACACTGCCTTCAGTTGCACCAGCACCACCTCACACCCTCATCAGCTCAGAATACATCTACTCCACTAACAACTACCAGGTGCAGACGAGTCTGCCAAGCCAAGCACCCTCCATCGTGTCCTGCAGTCAGAGTGTCCTTGATGCCTCCACACTCCTCCAGATGCAGATTTCCTCCAATCGCAAAGCTCTTTCCCACATTCTCGAGCATTCTGGCATTCCCTTCCTGCACCAGAACAATGTCTTCTCTGTCAACCATCTGGGCGTACAATTCCAGATACACGTGACCAATGAGATCCAGCTCCAGTTCATTGCTGGAGACACCATGCGATACCAATCTCTGTGTACTCAACTCTTCTCAAGACTAGGCCCCTCTGTCCAGTAGCACACGTAATGAACAAGAAGTAGCGTGGTCATTGTGTTTGACTTTTTGCATGAGTTCCATGCACATACATAATATAATTAATTGTTGTGATGATCCCTTGATGATCCCTTGTAGTAGGCGAACTCACGTGGGGTGGAAGGGGTTAATTGCACACACGCATACATATCTCACACCAAGATGTGGAGGGTGTGGCAGATTTGATCTCCAACTTCTACTGCATCGTATATACGATATTCTGTAGCTCGATGTCTGGTACCGGATGGTGGTTGGTTTCTTTGTCATGGTTTCCTAGTTCTGGCTTGTGGAAGATCAGGTTTTGTTGGTCTTGTTAATTCAAGCAGCTACGTAGACTTGCAAATGATGACTGTAGAATAGATCGTTTAGGAGTATGGAGTAGGTGCATATATCTCTGCTCTAAAGCCGGCATAGATGCGGTGTCCCTTTTGTTAATCTCCATAGTTAGGGAGAGAACAGGGTCGTATTGCCAGGTGTACCTGCCTGGATCTAGGGCAACCCCATTGAGGATGTGGGCTGTGGTGGGTCCGGGAGAGCTCCAAATGAAATTTTTGCCCTCTCCTTGATTTTTCACGAGATAGTCGAGTGCCTGAGTCTACTTTTAATAGTTGCCATGTGAAAGACCATGGTTGATGTTCTGTTCTGAACAAACTTGCTGTATTCATAAAATGCTCTTTTTTTGCATGGTGAGATAGCTGGATATTCAGTGCAACTTGGGACAATGGGTCGGGAGAAAATCTTACTGCTGACAAGTAGCATAATCTGGCTTTCAAATGCTAGAGGGCAAAGTAGATTGAGGACTGGTGGTGAAACAGGATGACTCTATTGACAGAAGGTCGAGTAGCATGTCTTGTGTGCAATGGACCCAAAGGCATTTAGCAAATTGATGATTGTCAAAGCCAATAGTGGGAGGATGTTTGATGACACGTGTTCGATGATTGAAGTAATTCGATGATTGAAGTAAGAGTGAAAACGTGTTCCATAGTGCATATGTTGCAGGCAGTATTTTTCCAGCCTCATATATAGCTATTATATTGTGGAATGGTTTGCCTATAACTGAGGAGATGAGGAGATGATGATTGGGTAATAATTGCCCATGTCATTGTGTTGAAGGATGAGAACAATTTTGCCTCTTGACCAATTTGGCAGTTGGTCGAGGAGTTGACCTGCATTTTATAAAAGTGGAAGATTCTGCCTCCCTCCCTTCTTCGTAATGACTTGGCTTGAGGTGTCAGCATGATTGGTTCCAGCACAGGTTTATCCACTCTGGGCATGGGTCTTAGCCTGACCCACTCTAGGTTTGTGTAACCACTTAGCCTGACCCTTTACCAAATGCAATGCCAGATTGGGGTGGCAATGCCAATTACAAGTACCTCTTGTACAAGTGGCAGCTTATGAACACTGTACATAATTTCTATGGTTCTCATAGATGACTTCAAGCAGGCACTGATAGTATCAGGCCTATATATTATTATATATGTACTTCCATTTTGTTCTCATTTTAAGAGCAAACTTTTTTCTTTTTTTAAACTTTCTAGCTTAATTAATTTCATAGCATCTCCAATGAGGTGTTGGTCCCAAACAGAGAGTCATATTCCAGATGGCCTGCTAAACATTGCATGCTAGACTGTAGAAGCGCTTACACAAGAGCCCAATTAGTTTCCTAGTTTCATGCCTAATCACTGAGAATACTGAGCTCTATCACTGAGCTCTGGAGAACACCAGATAGTGAGGCTCGACGCCATGAAAGGTCAGATGAAATCAGAACTCCTAAGTTCTTGGTGAAAGTTTTTCTGGTAGGCTAGGGCTAGGGCTAGGGCTATAATGACAATTTCATAAATAATCAATGTATAAGGTTGAATTGGTACAAAATCTCATAAGATGGCACTTTTGATTATTGAAGGGGAGATGCTAATCTTTCCACCACTTGGATAAATCAGACGCTATATCTGATGGTGATTTAATTAAAACACTTGGTATCATCAGAGTAGAGAATCATAGGTGAGATTGAGATGCAAGAAGGCATTAATGTAGATCAAGAACAGAAGGGGACCAATAATACTTCCTTGGGGGACACCAGAGATTACAGGTAGGGGGCAGAGAGGATTGGCCATCTAGGAACATTTGTTGACACCTGGAAGAAAAGTAGCCTTAAACCAGTGCTAAGTGATGCCAATGGTAGAGAATGAACCTATGAAAGGCCTTTACAGAAATCGAGATAAATAACATAACTCGAGATTATTCATCCCGTAGCAAAGACTAGCATATTTGAGTGACCTTTTAAAAATCCGAACTGCGACAAGGAGATAGATTTGTCTTTGGTCCTGCTCCTCTGCCCCAAGTTTTAAACATAACGGCCACTAAACTTGGGATATATGCAGACAGGTTTGGCCAGAAGTGCAAATGTTGTGGGAACGCGCGTCACTTCAAAAATGCCCAACCTGTGGAGGTGGAGAATATTGAACAATGTCGTGGATAAACTTAATCCATCTCAATGAACTCTCAGTTGACATAGCATTACAATAATAATCAACTTGAAATTGAATGGAATGATCATTGAATGGAATTTCAAGTTGATTATTGAATGGAATTTCAAGTTGATTATTGAGAAGGCTATTGTAACTTAATCCATGCTGGATAAGTAGTCTGGACCCACCCACTCATCTGGAACCGCTTGACCCCAGCCAATATTGAGCCCTTAGGCCAAGCCCACCCTGAAGCAAATTAGCAAGATGCAGGGTCAGCACTGAAGTGCAATGGCGTAGATTTGGGGAAGGAGGGTAGTAGCAGATACAAAATAGGTTATCGAGTTTGTCCAGTTATTTTCATACTTACCTCTTTCACAATAAGAAAGTGCCACACCCACCCACAAGTCCTTCATTATGTACTATATACCCAGCCGCTGGTCAACCAATGTCATTTAGCATCTGGTGACAAATCAAACGGTGAAGTCAAACAGATGATAAACAAGAAAAGTAAAAGAGATGGGATGAATTTGTTGCTACTGGTAATTTAGTCAGTCACAGTCATGAATGCATGCGTACGTACGTGGTGGTTAGTATATTGAGTCAGTGGAGGCATCTGCACTCGCACATGCATGGCCACATCAGCCAGCATACCCCTCATACTTGTGCCAGTAGCATGGACATACACACACAGATGTTACTAATAACAGCTGTAATAATACATAAAAGCTCCTTAGCCTGCGGGGCTCAGTTGGGTTTGATGGGGTCAGCAGGGCATCCGTGAGCTTCCTCCCCTTGAGAATGTTCATGTGTATTCTTGAAAAGAGGCGAGTTGTCTCTACTCAGATCATTGAGGTGTACCAACAATTGCTTTTTTGAAGAACTGACAGACATCTCAATCTACGTAAGATGGTGCAAGATAGAAGATGCACACAGTAATATTAGTAAGGAAATGTGCTCAATGTTATATAACCAATTGTGGTGACTGGATTATACACACACTTAATTAACACTTGCCAAGTGCTTGCCTTGCTAAGTGACTGTTCATCGTTTACTGATGACCACACAAATTGATAGCCTTAATTTACAAACCAAATTCTCACTTGACATAACATGACTTCTCACTGATCAACTTGAAATTTACTCTCTGACATTTGGACTAGATGCTCTAGCCTTCATCAGGAATAAGACTAGATGCTCTAGCCTTCATCAGTAATAAGACTATATAGATGCTCTAGCCTTCATCAGGAATAAGACTAGATGCTCTAGCCTTCATCAGGAATAAGACTAGATGCTCTAGCCTTCATCAGGAATAAGACTAGATGCTCTAGCCTTCATCAGGAATAAGATTAGATGCTCTAGCCTTCATCAGGAATAAGATTAGATGCTCTAGCCTTCATCAGGAATAAGACTAGATGCTCTAGCCTTCATCAGGAATAAGACTAGATGCTCTAGCCTTCATCAGGAATAAGACTAGATGCTCTAGCCTTCATCAGGAGTAAGACTAGATGCTCTAGCCTTCATCAGGAATAAGACTAGATGCTCTAGCCTTCATCAGGAATAAGACTAGATGCTCTAGCCTTCATCAGGAATAAGACTAGATGCTCTAGCTTCATCAGGAATAAGACTAGATGCTCTAGCCTTCATCAGGAATAAGACTAGATGCTCTAGCCTTCATCAGGAGTAAGACTAGATGCTCTAGCCTTCATCAGGAATAAGACTAGGTGCTCTAGCCTTCATCAGGAATAAGACTAGATGCTCTAGGGTTAAGGCTTTGAGCACTAAGCAACCAAGAGCATCATTACATCACCCCACTGCTCCAGAGTCCAAACATGTGGACTAACTGAGTGTTCTGCTTTTTTTTTTAATGATGTCACCTGACTTCCAGCCAATCATAATGCACACAATTATAGCTGTTTAGAGAGCACACCATATGACAGTTTGCGAGCATCTGATTGGCTGGAGGACTAGATTGTTGAAATTATTCATTCATTTCCAGCCAATACTCGATACATATCAGGTGAGCTCATATGATGGCATCATGGACCTCAAGGCTGGCACTATATAGAGTTCCTAATAATAACAGCAACGGCAAGAACTTTCTTTTAAAACATGGATTGGGAGGAAAATAAGCAGAACCCACGTAGACCACAACCAGTTAGATGACCCTTTACCAGATTGTATATGATGTAAACGGTAAAGGGTCATCAATGCTTGTGGTCTACATGCAGGGCTATCCAAATAAACTATTACCAGACCTTTAGGCAATCTCCCAAAACATTTTATCATGCCAAGTTTACCTAGTAACTTCCCTAGCAACCTCCTTAGCAACCTGCACATTGCTCACAAAATAACGCTAGCTCATGTCATACGTGGTTTACTATCAGACTGCAGTGGTGGGAAGTTGAACTACTAGACAGAAGTGGTGAGGGGAAGTTGAACTACTAGACAGAAGTGGTGAGGGGAAGTTGAACTAACAGACAGCAGTGGTGAGGGGAAGTTGAACTACCAGACAGAAGTGGTGAGGGGAAGTGAACTACCAGACAGCAGTGGTGAGGGGAAGTTGAACTACCAGACAGAAGTGGTGAGGGGAAGTTGAACTAACAGACAGAAGTGGTGAGGGGAAGTGAACTACCAGACAGCAGTGGTGAGGGGAAGTTGAACTGCCAGACAGGTCGAGTAGCATGTCCTGGATAAGCTTGTGTGCAATGGACCCAAAGGCATTTAGCAAATTGATGATTGTCAAAGCCAATAGTGGGAGGTTGTTTGATGACACATGTTCGATGATTGAAGTAATAGTGAAAATGTGTTCTATAGTGCATATGTTGCAGGCAGTATTTTTCCATATAGCTATTATATTGTGGAATGGTTTGCCTATAACTGAGGAGATGATGATTGGGTAATAATTGCCCATGTCATTGTGTTGAAGGGTGAGAACAATTTTGCCTCTTGACCAATTTGGCAGTTGGTCGAGGAGTGGACCTGCATTTTATTAAAGTGGAAGATTCTGCCTCCCTCTCTTCTTCGTAATGACTTGGCTTGAGGTGCCAGCATGATTGGTTCCAGCACAGGTTTATCCACTCTGGGCATGGGTCTCTTAGCCTGACCCACTGTAGGTTCGGGTAACCACTTAGCCTGACCCTTTACCAAATGCAATGCTAGGGTAGCGAGATTGGGGTGGCAATGCCAATTACAAGTACCTCTTGTACAAGTGGCAGCTTATGAACACTGTACATAATTTCTATGGTTCTCATAGATGACTTCAAGCAGGCACTGATAATATCAGGCCTATATATTATATATCCCATTTTAAGAGCAAAATTTTTTCTTTTTCTTTTTTTACTTTCTAGCTAATTTCGTAGCATCTCCAATGAGGTGTTGGTCCCAAACAGAGAGTCATATTCCAGATGGCCTGCTAAACATTGCATGCTGGAGACATTGTAGAAGCGCTTACACAAGAGCCCAATCAGTTTCCTAGTTTCCTGCCTAATCACTGAGAATACTGAGCTCTACCACTGAGAATACTGAGCTCTATCACTGAGCTCTGGAGAACACCAGATAGTGAGGCTCGCTCAAGTTATGTGCAAGTAGGATGAGTGAAATTGGGAAATTGCCATGTCATGGCAGCAGCAGCAGCTACCAGCCTCATAGTTATTGCTCCAGAAACCTCAATACTTCTGGCAGCGCATTGACTGGCTTGTCAAGGTTTTCTACGTGCGAGATGAGAGATTAATCTATCACACGGAGAATGGGTAGAAAATGAAATGACTGTCACTCACCGATAGCGTGACATGGAGTTTCCCTGCGATACAGTTAAAGCTATGTTGAGAAAATGGTCGAGTACCGATAGTTTCCTAATGTCATTATTATTATTATTATTAGCACTTTACAGTCCCTATATATATATATACATATATAGAAACATGAGTGGTGACAGTGATTAGGGAGAAAGATTACCGATGGTCTACAAGTCAAAATCAAGTAGCCAGATTTAAGTAAAAAATGAGTGGAAGTCCTTTACATTACTAGCATGAGCATGTTTGATTTTTAGATGATTAGTAGATCTGGTAATTATATATAGTGGACATAGAATCATATTTTTTTTAATAAAGAGAGATTTTACAACAAATAAGATATCATTTAGTTCCAAAGTCATCATAAGGGGAAGAATTATAAGGCGATATTTGAGAGTCTGATTAAAAATCTCCAAGGATAAACTTGGTATGGATCTTTTCCAGCGGGACAAAGTCTTTCTTGAGATGAGGACACCAGATTGGAGAGGCGTACATGAGTAGAGACTTCTAGAGTTAGGTAAAGTTGTTTCTTTGCACTCACTGTGTTGGAATGATGGAAAGTACGTCAAAGAAGCCCCAGGGACTTGTGTAGGATTTACCAATTATGTATGATACATGAAGACTCCATGATATGTCAGATGAAATCAGAACTCCTAAGTCCTTGGTGAAAGTTTTTCTGGTAATGACCGTTTCATAAATAATCAATGTACAATGTTGAATTGGTACAGAATCTCATAAGATGGCACTTTTGATTATTGACTATTGAAGGGGAGATGTTAATCCTTACACCACTTGGAGAGAGAAGTTAAATCAGACGATGTATCTGATGGTGATTTAAAACACTTGGTATCATCAGCGTAGAGAAGCATAGGTGAGATTGAGATGCAAGAAGGAATATCATTAATGTAGATCAAGAACAGAAGGGGACCAAGAATACTTCCTTGGGGGACACCAGAGATTACAGGTAGGGGCAGAGAGGATTGACCAGCTATATAGGAACATTTGTTGACGCCTGGAAGAAAAGTAGCCTTAAACCAGTGCTAAGTGAACGGTACAGAGAATGAACCTATCAAAGGCCTTTACAGAAATCGAGATAAATAACATAACTCGAGATTTTTCATCCAGTGAGCAAAGACGAGCATATTTGAGTGACCTTTTAAAAATCCGAACTGCGACAAGGAGATGGATTTGTCTTTGGTCCTGCTCCTCTGCCCCAAGTTTTAAACATAACGGCCACTAAACTTGGGATATATACAGGTTTGGCCAGAAGTGCAAATGTTGTGGGAACGCGTGTCACTTCAAAAATGCCCAACCTGTGGAGGTGGAGAATATTGAACAATGTCGTGGATAAACTTAATCCATCTTAATCCATCTCAATGAACTCTCAGTTGACATAGCATTACAGTAATAATCAACTTGAAATTGAATGGAATGATTATTGAATGGAATTTCAAGTTGATTATTGAATGGAATTTCAAGTTGATTATTGAGAAGGCTATTGTAACTTAATCCATGCTGGATAAGTACTCTGGGCCCACCCACTCATCTGGAACCGCTTGACCCCAGCCAATATTGAGCCCTTAGGCCAAGCCCACCCTGAAGCAAATTAGCAAGATGCAGGGTCAGCACTGAAGTGCAATGGCATAGATTTGGGGAAGGAGGGATATTTCTGTAGTAGTAGCAGATACAAAATAGGTTATCGAGTTTGTCCAGTTATTTTCATACTTACCTCTTTCACAATAAGAAAGTGCCACACCCACCCACAAGTCCTTCATTATGTACTATATACCCAGCCGCTGGTCAACCAATGTCACTTAGCATCTGGTGACAAATCAAATGGTGAAGTCAAACGATGATAAACAAGAAAAGTAAAAGAGATGGGATGAATTTGTTGCTACTGGTAATTTAGTCAGTCACAGTCATGAATGCATGCGTACGTACGTGGTGGTTAGTATATTGAGTCAGTGGAGGCATCTGCACTCGCACATGCATGGCCACATTAGCCAGCATACCCCTCATACTTGTGCCAGTAGCATGGACATACACACACAGCTGTTACTAATAACACATCAGTGCTGTGGTACATAAAAGCTCCTTAGCCTGCGGGGCTCAGTTGGGTTTGATGGGGTCAGCAGGGCATCCGTGAGCTTCCTCCCCTTGAGAATGTTCATGTGTGTTCTTGAAAAGAGGCGAGTTGTCTCTACTCAGATCGTTGAGGTGTACCAACAATTGCTTTTTTGAAGAACTGGCAGACATCTCAATCTACGTAAGATGGTGCAAGATAGAAGGTGCACACAGTAAATATTAGTCGAAATATGCTCAATGTTATATAACCAACTGTGGTGACTGGATTATACACACACTTAACACTTGCCAAGTGCTTGCCTTGCTAAGTGACTGTTCATCGTTTACTGATTGACCACACCAATTGACAGCCTTAATTTACAAACCAAATTCTCACTTGACATAACATGACTTTCTCACTGATCAACTTGAAATTTACTCTCTGACATTTGGACCAGATGCTCTAGCCTTCATCAGGAATAACGACTAGATGCTCTAGCCTTCATCAGGAATAACGACTAGATGTTCTAGCCTTCATCAGGAATAAGACTAGATGCTCTAGCCTTCATCAGGAATAACGACTAGATGCTCTAGCCTTCATCAGGAATAATGACTAGATGCTCTAGTCTTCATCACGAATAAGACTAGATGCTCTAGCCTTCATCATGAATAATGACTAGATGATCTAGCATTCATCAGGAATAAGACTAGATGCTCTACCCTTCATCAGGAATAAGACTAGATGCTCTAGCCTTCATCAGGAATAACGACTAGATTCTCTAGCCTTCATCAGGAATAACGACTAAATGCTCTAGCCTTCATCAGGAATAACAACTAGATGCTCTAGCCTTCATCAGGAATAACGATGAAGGCTAGAGCATCTAGACCAAACACTGAGAAAGTAAATTTCAAGTTGACTATTGAGAAAGTCATTTTAAAACTTTTTTGTTCAGCAATTATCACTTCAAACTATTTCGATTAATGAAATGCATAATATACCAGACCTGGCGTTTGGTCAAGAATTGGCTCCATTGAGGCAAGTCTACAAAAACTATGCAGAGCTACGCCACCAGCAAAGAGAAACTTCCGGGAGTGTCTCCTTCCTCTCATCTGTTTTAGTGCACATATGCAAGCTGGAGCCATATTGCTAGTGTGGTTAAGGCTTTGAGCACTAAGCAACCAAGAGCATCATTACATCACCCCAGTGCTCCAGAGTCCAAACATGTGGACTAACTGAGTGTTCTGCTTTTTTTTTTAATGATGTCACCTGACTTCCAGCCAATCATAATGCACACATAACTGTGCATTATAGCTGTTTAGAGAGCACGTCATATGACAGTTTGCGAGCATCTGATTGGCTGGAGGACTAGATTGTTGAAATTATTCATTCATTTCCAGCCAATACTCGATACATATGAGATGAGCTCATATGATGGCGTCATGGACCTCAAGGCAGGCATTATATAGAGTTCCTAATAATAACAGCAACGGCAAGAACTTTCTTTTAAAACATGGATTGGGAGGAAAATAAGCAGGACCCACGTTGACCACAACCAGTTAGATGACCCTTTACCATAGTGTATATGATTTAAATGGTAAAGGGTCATCCATGCTTGCGGTCTACATGCAGGGCTGTCCAAATAAACTATTACCAGACCTTTAGGCAATCTCCCAAAATATTTTATCATGCCAAGTTTACCTAGTAACTTCCCTAGCAACCTCCTTAGCAACCTGCACATTACTCACAAAATAACGCTAGCTCATGTCATACGTGGTTTACTATCAGACTGCAGTGGTGGGAAGTTGAACTACCAGACAGCAGTGGTGAGGGGAAGTTGAACTGCCAGACAGCAGTGGTGAGGGGAAGTTGAACTGCCAGACAGCAGTGGTGAGGGGAAGTTAAACTACCAGACAGAATTGGTGAGGGGAAGTGAACTGCCAGACAGCAGTGGTGAGGGGAAGTTGAACTACTAGACAGAAGTGGTGAGGGGAAGTTGAACTAACAGACAGCAGTGGTGAGGGGAAGTTGAACTACCAGACAGAAGTGGTGAGGGGAAGTGAACTGCCAGACAGAAGTGGGGAGTGGAAGTTGAACTACCAGACAGCAGTGGTGAGGGGAAGTTGAACTGCCAGACAGGTCGAGTAGCATGTCCTGAATAAGCTTGTGTGCAATGGACCCAAAGGCATTTAGCAAATTGATGATTGTCAAAGCCAATAGTGGGAGGTTGTTTGATGACACGTGTTCGATGATTGAAGTAAGAGTGAAAATGTGTTCCATAGTGCATAGTGTTGCAGGCAGTATTTTTCCAGCCGCATATATAGCTATTATATTGTGGAATGGTTTGCCTATAACTGAGGAGATGATGATTGGGTAATAATTGCCCATGTCATTGTGTTGAAGGGTGAGAACAATTTTGCCTCTTGACCAATTTGGCAGTTGGTCGAGGAGTGGACCTGCATTTTATTAAAGTGGAAGATTCTGCCTCCCTCTCTTCTTCGTAATGACTTGGCTTGAGGTGCCAGCATGATTGGTTCCAGCACAGGTTTATCCACTCTGGGCATGGGTCTTAGCCTGACCCACTCTAGGTTCGGGTAACCACTTAGCCTGACCCTTTACCAAATGCAATGCTAGGGTAGCGAGATTGGGGTGGCAATGCCAATTAATCTTGTACAAGTGGCAGCTTATGAACACTGTACATAATTTCTATGGTTGTCATAGATGAGGCACTGATAATATCAGGCCTATATATATATCCCATTTTAAGAGCAAATTTTTTTCTTTTTCTTTTTTTTACTTTCTAGCTAATTTCGTAGCATCTCCAATGAGGTGTTGGTCCCAAACAGAGAGTCATATTCCAGATGGCCTGCTAAACATTGCATGCTGGAGACATTGTAGAAGCGCTTACACAAGAGCCCAATTAGTTTCCTAGTTTCATGCCTAATCACTGAGAATACTGAGCTCTACCACTGAGAATACTGAGCTCTATCACTGAGCTCTGGAGAACACCAGATAGTGAGGCTCGCTCAAGTTATGTGCAAGTAGGATGAGTGAAATTGGGAAATTGCCATGTCATGGCAGCAGCAGCAGCTACCAGCCTCAAAGTTATTGCTCCAGAAACCTCAATACTTCTGGCAGCGCATTGACTGGCTTGTCAAGGTTTTCTACGTGCGAGATGAGAGATTAATCTATCACACGGAGAATGGGTACAAAATGAAATGACTGTCACTCACCGATAGCGTGACATGGAGTTTCCCTGCGATACAGTTAAAGCTATGTTGAGAAAATGGTCGAGTACCGATAGTTTCCTAATGTCATTATTATTATTATTATTAGCACTTTACAGTCCCTATATATATATATACATATATAGAAACATGAGTGGTGACAGTGATTAGGGAGAAAGATTACCGATGGTCTACAAGTCAAAATCAAGTAGCCAGATTTAAGTGAAAAATGAGTGGAAGTCCTTTACATTGCTAGCATGAGCATGTTTGATTTTTAGATGATTAGTAGATCTGGTAATTATATATAGTGGACATAGAATCTTTTTTTTTTAATAAAGAGAGATTTTACAACAAATAAGATATCATTTAGTTCCAAAGTCATCATAAGGGGAAGAATTATAAGGTGATATTTGAGAGTCTGATGAAAAATCTCCAAGGGTATGGATCTTTTCCAGCGGGACAAAGTCTTTCTTGAGATGAGGACACCAGATTGGAGAGGCGTACATGAGTAGAGACTTCTAGAGTTAGGTAAAGTTGTTTCTTTGCACTCACTGTGTTGGAATGATGGAAAGTACGTCAAAGAAGCCCCAGGGACTTGTGTAGGATTTACCAATTATGTATGATACATGAAGACTCCATGATATGTCAGATGAAATCAGAACTCCTAAGTCCTTGGTGAAAGTTTTTCTGGTACATAAATAATCAATGTACAATGTTGAATTGGTACAAAATCTCATAAGATGGCACTTTTGATTATTGATTATTGAAGGGGAGATGTTAATCCTTACACCACTTGGAGAGAGAAGTTAAATCAGACGCTGTATCTGATGGTGATTTAAAACACTTGGTATCATCAGCGTAGAGAAGCATAGGTGAGATTGAGATGCAAGAAGGAATATCATTAATGTAGATCAAGAACAGAAGGGGACCAAGAATACTTCCTTGGGGGACACCAGAGATTACAGGTAGGGGCAGAGAGGATTGACCAGCTATATAGGAACATTTGTTGACACCTGGAAGAAAAGTAGCCTTAAACCAGTGCTAAGTGATGCCAATGGTAGAGAATGAACCTATCAAAGGCCTTTACAGAAATCGAGATAAATAACATAACTCGAGATTTTTCATCCAGTGAGCAAAGACGAGCATATTTGAGTGACCTTTTAAAAATCCGAACTGCGACAAGGAGATAGATTTGTCTTTGGTCCTGCTCCTCTGCCCCAAGTTTTAAACATAACAGCCACTAAACTTGGGATATATACAGCCCAGGGTTGGCCAGAAGTGCAAATGTTGTGGGAACGCGCCTCACTTCAAAAATGCCCAACCTGTGGAGGTGGAGAATATTAAACAATGTCGTGGATAAACTTAATCCATCTCAATGAACTCTCAGTTGACATAGCATTACAGTAATAATCAACTTGAAATTGAATGGAATGATTATTGAATGGAATTTCAAGTTGATTATTGAATGGAATTTCAAGTTGATTATTGAGAAGGCTATTGTAACTTAATCCATGCTGGATAAGTACTCTGGGCCCACCCACTCATCTGGAACCGCTTGACCCCAGCCAATATTGAGCCCTTAGGCCAAGCCCACCCTGAAGCAAATTAGCAAGATGCAGGGTCAGCACTGAAGTGCAATGGCGTAGATTTGGGGAAGGAGGGAATATTTCTGTAGTAGTAGCAGATACAAAATAGGTTATCGAGTTTGTCCAGTTATTTTCATACTTACCTCTTTCACAATAAGAAAGTGCCACACCCACACCCAAATACTTCATTATGTACTATATACCCAGCCGCTGGTCAACCAATGTCATTTAGCATCTGGTGACAAATCAAACGGTGAAGTCAAACAGATGATAAACAAGAAAAGTAAAAGAGATGGGATGAATTTGTTGCTACTGGTAATTTAGTCAGTCACAGTCATGAATGCAATGTGTACGTACGTGGTGGTTAGTATATTGAGGCAGTGGAGCCATCTGCACTCGCACATGCATGGCCACATTAGCCATGTGCCAGTAGCATGGACATACACACACAGCTGTTACTAATAACACATCAGTGCTGTGGTACATAAAAGCTCCTTAGCCCGCGGGGCTCAGTTGGGTTTGATGGGGTCAGCAGGGCATCCGTGAGCTTCCTCCCCTTGAGAATGTTCATGTGTATTCTTGAAAAGAGGCGAGTTGTCTCTACTCAGATCGTTGAGGTGTACCAACAATTGCTTTTTTGAAGAACTGACAGACATCTCAATCTACGTAAGATGGTGCAAGATAGAAGATGCACACAGTCAATATTAGTAAGGAAATGTGCTCATTGTTATATAAACCAATTGTGGTGACTGGATTATACACACACTTAACACTTGCCAAGTGCTTGTCTTGCCAAGTGTCTGTTCATCGTTTACACCAATTGACGGCCTTAATTTACAAACCAAATTCTCACTCGACATAACATGAGTTTCTCACTAATCGACTTGAAATTTACTCTCTGACATTTGGACCAGATGCTGTAGCCTTCATCAGGAATAAAACTTTATGCTCTAGCCTTCATCAGGAATAATACTAGATGCTCTAGCCTTCATCAGGAATACGACTAGATGTTCTAGCCTTCATCAGGAATAAGACTAGATGCTCTAGCCTTCATCAGGAATAATGACTAGGTGCTCTAGCCTTCATCAGGAATAAGACTAGATGCTCTAGCCTTCATCACTAGATGCTCTAGCCTTCATCAGGAATAAGACTAGATGCTCTAGCCTTCATCAGGAATAAGAGTAGATGCTCTAGCCTTCATCAGGAATAATGACTAGATGCTCTAGCCTTCATCAGGAATAATGACTAGATGCTCTAGCCATCATCAGGAATAAGACTAGATGCTCTAGCCTTCATCAGAATTAATATCTAGATGCTCTAGCCTTCACCAGGAATAAGACTAGATGCTCTAGGTAGATGATCTAGCCTTCATCATGAATAACGACTAGATGCTGTAGCCTTCATCAGGAATAAGACTAGCTGCTCTAGCCTTCATCAGGAATAATGACTAGATGCTGTAGCCTTCATCATGAATAAGACTAGCTGCTCTAGCCTTCATCAGGAATAAGACTAGATACTCTAGCCTTCATCATGAATAACGACTAGATGTTGTAGCCTTCATCAGGAATAAGACTAGATGCTCTAGCCTTCATCAGGAATAATGACTAGATGCTCTAGCCTTCATCAGGAATAAGACTAGATGCTATAGCCTTCATCAGGAATAACGACTAGATGCTCTAGCCTTCATCAGGAATAATGACTAGATGCTCTAGCCTTCATCAGGAATAACGACTAGATGCTGTAGCCTTCATCAGGAATAAGACTAGATGCTCTAGCCTTCATCAGGAATAAGACTAGATGCTCTAGCCTTCATCAGGAATAAGACTAGATGCTCTAGCCTTCATCAGGAATAAGAGTAGATGCTCTAGCCTTCATCAGGAATAATGACTAGATGCTCTAGCCTTCATCAGGAATAATGACTAGATGCTCTAGCCTTCATCAGGAATAAGACTAGATGCTCTAGCCTTCATCAGAATTAATATCTAGATGCTCTAGCCTTCACCAGGAATAAGACTAGATGCTCTAGGTAGATGATCTAGCCTTCATCATGAATAACGACTAGATGCTGTAGCCTTCATCAGGAATAAGACTAGCTGCTCTAGCCTTCATCAGGAATAATGACTAGATGCTGTAGCCTTCATCATGAATAAGACTAGCTGCTCTAGCCTTCATCAGGAATAAGACTAGATACTCTAGCCTTCATCATGAATAACGACTAGATGTTGTAGCCTTCATCAGGAATAAGACTAGATGCTCTAGCCTTCATCAGGAATAATGACTAGATGCTCTAGCCTTCATCAGGAATAAGACTAGATGCTATAGCCTTCATCAGGAATAACGACTAGATGCTCTAGCCTTCATCAGGAATAATGACTAGATGCTCTAGCCTTCATCAGGAATAACGACTAGATGCTGTAGCCTTCATCAGGAATAAGACTAGATGCTCTAGCCTTCATCAGGAATAAGACTAGATGCTCTAGCCTTCATCAGGAATAATGACTAGATGCTCTAGCCTTCATCACGAATAATGACTAGATGCTGTAGACTTCATCAGGAATAATGACTAGATGCTCTAGCCTTCATCAGGAATAAGACTAGATGCTCTAGCCTGCATCATGAATAACGACTAGATGCTGTAGCCTTCATCAGGAATAAGACTAGATGCTCTAGCCTTCATCAGGAATAATGACTAGATGCTGTAGCCTTCATCAGGAATAATGACTAGATGCTGTAGCCTTTGTCAGAAATAAGACATGCTCTAGCCTTCATCAGGAATAAGACTAGATGCTGTAGCCTTCATCAGGAATAAGACTAGATGCTATAGCCTTCATAAGGAATAATGACTAGATGCTCTAGCCTTCATCAGGAATAACGACTAGATGCTCTAACCTTCATCAGGAATAACGATGAAGGCTAGAGCATCTAGTCCAAATACTGAGAAAGTAAATTTCAAGTTGACTATTGAGAAAGTCATTTAAAAACTTTATTTGTTCAGCAATTATCACTTCAAACTATTTCTATTAATGAAATGCATATATATACAAGACCTGGCATTTGGTCAAGAATTGGCTCCATTGAGGCAAGCCAACAAAAGCTATGCAGAGCTACGCCACCAGCAAAGAGAAACTTCCGGGAGTGTCTCCTTCCTCTCATCTGTTTTAGTGCACATATGCAAGCTGGAGCCATATTGCTAGTGTGGTTAAGGCTTTGAGCAACCAAGAGCATCATTACATCACCCCAGTGCTCCAGAGTCCAAACATGTGGACTATCTGCTTTTTTTAAATTAATTTTTATGATGTCACATGACTTCCAGCCAATCATAATGCACACATAACTGTGCATTATAGCTGTTTAGAGAGCATGCCATATGACAGTTTGCGAGCATCTGATCGGCTGGAGGAGACTGGATTGTTGAAAAATTATTCATTCATTTCCAACCAACACTCGATACATGTGAGGTGAGCTCATATGATGGCGTCATGGACCTCAAGGCTGGCATTATATAGAGTTCCTAATAATAACAGCAATGGCAAGAACTTTAAAAAAAACATGGATTGGGAGGAAAATAAACAGGACCCATGTAGACCACAACTAGTTAGATGACCCTTTACCATATAGTATGGTAAAGGGTCATCCATGCTTGTGGTCTACATGCAAAATAAACTATTACCAGACTTTTAGACAATCTCCCAAAACATTTTATCATGCCAAGTTTATTAAATTCCCTAGCAACCTTCTTAGCAACCTGCACATTGCTACAAAATAACGCTAGTTCATGTCATACGTGGTTTACTATCAGACTGCAGTGGTGAGGGGAAGTTGAACTGCCAGACAGCAGTGGTGAGGGGAAGTTGAACTACCAGACAGCAGTGGTGAGGGGAAGTTGAACTACCAGACAGCAGTGGTGAGGGGAAGTTGAACTGCCAGACAGCAGTGGTGAGGGGAAGTTGAACTACCAGACAGCAGTGGTGAGGGGAAGTGAACTACCAGACAGCAGTGGTGAGGGGAAGTTGAACTACCAGACAGCAGTGGTGAGGGGAAGTTGAACTGCCAGACAGCAGTGGTGAGGGGAAGTTGAACTATCAGACTGCAGTGGTGAGGGGAAGTTGAACTACCAGACAGCAGTGGTGAGGGGAAGTTGAACTGCCAGACAGCAGTGGTGAGGGGAAGTTGAACTACCAGACAGCAGTGGTGAGGGGAAGTTGAACTACCAGACAGAAGTGGTGAGGGGAAGTGAACTGCCAGACAGCAGTGGTGAGGGGAAGTTGAACTACCAGACAGAAGTGGCGAGGGGAAGTTGAACTACCAGACAGCAGCGGTTGAATTTGCCTTTTGCAAATAATGAAGCATTGATGTCGAGAGACTGGAGTTCCAGAAGCGCTAGATAAATGTCGAACCTTGTCAACTTTGCCAAGTACTACTACTACAGCTTCAGGCTCTAGCAAGAGCATGAGCCATTGATGTGACTATCCCTTTTTCAATATCAGTGTAACAATATCAGTCTTAATAAGGTACCAATATCAGCTCTAATAAGGTACCAATATCAGCCTTAATAAGGCAGCTTTAATAAGGTACCAATATCAGCTAACAATATCAGCCTTAATAAAGTACCAATATCAGCCTAAATAATCTCACACCAAGATGTGGATGGTGTGGCAGATTTGATCTCCAACTTCTACTGTGTCGTATATACGATATTCTGTAGCCGTTGTTCTCGATGTCTGGTACCGGATGGTGGTTGGTTTCTTTGTCATGGTTTTCTAGTTCTGGCTTGTGGAAGATCAGGTTCAGGTTTTGTTGGTCTTGTTAATTCAAGCAGCCGCGTGGACTTGCAAATGATGACTGTAGAATAGGTCGTTTAGGATGTATGGAGTAGGTGCATATATATCTCTGCTCTAAATCCACCAAAGGTCGGCATAGATGCGGTGTCCCTTTTGTTAATCTCCATAGTTAGGGGGAGAACTGGGTCGTATCTCCAGGTGTACCTGCCTGGATCTAGGGCAACCCCATTGAGGATGTGGGCTGTGGTGGGTCCGGGAGAGCTCCAAAGTTGACATTTTTGCCCTCTCCTTGATTTTCCACGGGATAGTCGAGTGCCTGAGTCTACTTTTAATAGTTGCCATGTGAAAGACCATGGTTGATGTTCTGTTCTGAACATACTTGCCATGATTGATGTATCTTACTGCTGACAAGTAGCATAATCTGGCTTTCATCATTTTCAATGCTAGAGGGCAAAGTAGATTGAGGACTGGTGGTGAAACAGGATGACTCTATTGACACAGGTCGAGTAGCATGTCCTGGATAAGCTTGTGTGCAATGGACCCAAAGGCATTTAGCAAATTGATGATTGTCAATAGTGGGAGGTTGTTTGATGACACGTGTTCGATGATTGAAGTAAGAGTGAAAATGTGTTCCATAGTGCATATGTTGCAGGCAGTATTTTTCCAGCCTCATAGCTATTATATTGTGGAATGGTTTGCCTATAACTGAGGAGATGATGATTGGGTAATAATTGCCCATGTCATTGTGTTGAAGGATGAGAACAATTTTGCCTCTTGACCAATTTGGCAGTTGGTCGAGGAGTGGACCTGCATTTTATTAAAGTGGAAGATTCTGCCTCCCTCTCTTCTTCGTAATGACTGGCTTGAGGTGTCAGCATGATTGGTTCAAGCACAGGTTTATCCACTATGGGCATGGGTCTTAGCCTGACCCACTCTAGGTTCGGGTAACCACTTAGCCTGACCCTTTACCAAATGCAATGCTAGGGTAGCGAGATTGGGGTGGCAATGCCAATTACAAGTACCTCTTGTACAAGTGGCAGCTTATGAACACTGTACATAATTTCTATGGTTCTCATAGATGACTTCAAGCAGGCACTGATAGTATCAGGCCTATATATTATTAAATATGTACTTCCATTTTGTTCTCATTTTAAGAGAAAACTTTTTTCTTTTTTTATAACTTTCTAGCTTAATTAATTTCATAGCATCTCCAATGAGGTGTTGGTCCCAAACAGAGTCATATTCCAGATGGCCTGCTAAACATTGCATGCTAGAGACTGTAGAAGCGCTTACACAAGAGCCCAATTAGTTTCCTAGTTTCATGCCTAATCACTGAGAATACTGAGCTCTATCACTGAGAATACTGAGCTCTATCACTGAGAATACTGAGCTCTGGAGAACACCAGCTCGCTCAAGTTATCATAATAATTATGTGCAAGTGGGATGAGTGAAATTGGGAAATTGCCATGTCATGGCAGCAGCAGCAGCTACCAGCCTCAAAGTTATTGCTCCAGAAACCTCAATACTTCTGGCAGCGCATTGACTGGCTTGTCAAGGTTTTCTACGTGCGAGATGAGAGTTAATCGTTAATCTATCACACGGAGAATGGGTAGAAAATGAAATGACTGTCACTCACCGATAGCGTGACATGGAGTTTCCCTGCGATACAGTTGCAGTTAAAGCTATGTTGAGAAAATGGTCGAGTACCGATAGTTTCCTAATATCATTATTATTATTATTATTAGCACTTTACAGTCCCTACCCTATATATATATATATAGAAACATGAGTGGTGACAGTGATTAGGGAAAAAGATTACCGATGGTCTACAAGTCAAAATCAAGTAGCCAGATTTAAGTGAAAAATGAGTGGAAGTCCTTTACATTACTAGCATGAGCATGTTTGATTTTTTAGATGATTAGTAGATCTGGTTATATATAGTGGACATAGAATCAGTTTTTTTTTAATTAAGAGAGATTTTACAACAAATAAGATATCATTTAGTTCCAAGTCATCATAAGGGGAAGAATTATAAGGCGATATTTGAGAGTCTGATAAAAAATCTCCAAGGATAAACTTGGTAGCTCTTCTTTGGATCTTTTCCAGCAGGACAAAGTCTTTCTTGAGATGAGGACACCAGATTGGAGATGCGTACATGAGTAGAGACTTCTAGATTGAGGTAAAGTTGTTTCTTTGCACTCACTGTTGCAACGATGGAAGGTATGTCAAAGAAGCCCCAGCGACTTGTGTAGGATTTACCAATTATGTAGGATACATGAAGACTCCATGATATGTCAGATGAAATCAGAACTTCTAAGTCCTTGGTGAAAGTTTTTCTGGTAATGACCGTTTCATAAATAATCAATGTACAATGTTGAATTGGTACAAAATCTCATAAGATGGCACTTTTTATTATTGAAGGGGAGATGCTAATCTTTCCACAACTTGGAGAGAGAAGTTAAATCAGACGCTATATCTGATGGTGATTTAATTAAAACACTTGGTATCATCAGCGTAGGAACCATAGGTGAGATTGAGATGCAAGAAGGCATTAATGTAGATCAAGAACAGAAGGGGACCAATAATACTTCCTTGGGGGACACCAGAGATTACAGGTAGGGGGCAGAGAGGATTGGCCATCTAGGAACATTTGTTGACACCTGGAAGAAAAGTAGCCTTAAACCCCTTGGTGATGCCAATGGTAGAGAATGAACCTATGAAAGGCCTTTACAGAAATCGAGATAAATAACATAACTCGAGATTTTTCATCCAGTGAGCAAAGACTAGCATATTTGAGTGACCTTTTAAAAATCCGAACTGCGACAACGAGATGGATTTGTCTTTGGTCCTGCTCCTCTGCCCCAAGTTTTAAACATAACGGCCACTAAACTTGGATATATACAGGGTTGGCCAGAAGTGCAAATGTTGTGGGAACGCGCGTCACTTCAAAAATGCCCAACCTGTGGAGGTGGAACAATGTCGTGGATAAACTTAATCCATCTCAATGAACTCTCAGTTGACATAGCATTACAATAATAATCAACTTGAAATTGAATGGAATGATTATTGAATGGTGATTATTGAATGGAATTTCAAGTTGATTATTGAATGGAATTTCAAGTTGATTATTGAGAAGGCTATTGTAACTTAATCCATGCTGGATAAGTACTCTGGGCCCACCCACTCATCTGGAACCGCTTGACCCCAGCCAATATTGAGCCCTTAGGCCAAGCCCACCCTGAAGCAAATTAGCAAGATGCGGGGTCAGCACTGAAGTGCAATGACGTAGATTTGGGGAAGGAGGGAATATTTCTGTAGTAGTATATAGCAGATACAAAATAGGCTATCGAGTTTGTCCAGTTATTTTCATACTTACCTCTTTCACAATAAGAAAGTGCCACACCCACCCACAAATACTTCATTATGACCCAGCCGCTGGTCAACCAATGTCATTTAGCATCTGGTGACAAATCAAATGGTGAAGTCAAACAGATGATAAACAAGAAAAGTAAAAGAGATGGGATGAATTTGTTGCTACTGGTAATTTAGTCAGTCACAGTCATGAATGCATGCGTACGTACGTGGTGGTTAGTATATTGAGTCCGTGGAGGCATCTGCACTCGCACATGCATGGCCACATCAGCCAGCATACCCCTCATACTTGTGCCAGTAGCATGGACATACACACACACACAGCTGTTACTAATGACACATCAGTGCTGTGGTACATAAAAGCTCCTTAGCCCGCGGGGCTCAGTTGGGTTTGATGGGGTCAGCAGGGCATCCGTGAGCTTCCTCCCCTTGAGAATGTTCATATGTTTTCTTGAAAAGAGGCGAGTTGTCTCGACTCAGATCGTTGAGGTGTACCAACAATTGCTTTTTTGAAGAACTGACAGACATCTCAATCTACGTAAGATGATGCAAGATAGAAGGTGCACACAATAAATATTAGTAGAAATGTGCTCAATGTTATCAACTGGATTATACACACACTTAACACTTGCCAAGTGCTTGCCTTGCTAAGTGACTGTTCATCGTTTACTGATTGACCACACCAATTGACAGCCTAAATTTACAAACCAAATTCTCACTTGACATAACATGACTTCACTGATCAACTTGAAATTTACTCTCCGACATTTGGACTAGATGATCTAGCCTTCATCAGGAATAACGACTAGATGCTCTAGCCTTCATCAGGAATAATGACTAGATGCTCTAGTCTTCATCAGGAATAAGACTAGCCTTCATCATGAATAATGACTAGATGATCTAGCCTTCATCAGGAATAAGACTAGATGCTCTAGCCTTCATCAGGAATAAGACTAGGTGCTCTAGCCTTCATCAGGAATAATGACTAGATGCTCTAGCCTTCATCAGGAATAAGACTAGATGCTCTAGCCTTCATCAGGAATAATGACTAGATGCTCTAGTCTTCATCAGGAATAATGACTAGATGCTCTAGCCTTCATCAGGAATATGACTAGATGCTCTAGCCTTCATCAGGAATAATGACTAGATTCTCTAGCCTTCATCAGGAATAACGACTAGATGCTCTAGCCTTCATCAGGAATAATGACTAGATGCTCTAGCCTTCATCATGAATAATGACTAGATGATCTAGCCTTCATCAGGAATAAGACTAGATGCTCTAGCCTTCATCAGGAATAAGACTAGGTGCTCTAGCCTTCATCAGGAATAATGACTAGATGCTCTAGCCTTCATCAGGAATAACGACTAGATGCTCTAGCCTTCATCAGGAATAATGACTAGATGCTCTAGTCTTCATCAGGAATAAGACTAGACGCTCTAGCCTTCATCAGGAATAATGACTAGATGCTCTAGCCTTCATCAGGAATAAGACTAGATGCTCTAGCCTTCATCAGGAATAATGACTAGATTCTCTAGCCTTCATCAGGAATAATGACTAGATGCTCTAGCCTTCATCAGGAATAATGACTAGATGCTCTAGCCTTCATCAGGAATAACGACTAGATGCTCTAGCCTTCATCAGGAATAACGATGAAGGCTAGAGCATCTAGTCCAAACACTGAGAAAGTAAATTTCAAGTTGACTATTGAGAAAGTCATTTTAAAACTTCAATTATCACTTCAAACTATTAATGAAATGCATATACAAGACATGGCGTTTGGTCAAGAATTGGCTCCATTGAGGCAAGTCTACAAAAACTATGCAGAGCTACGCCACCAGCAAAGAGAAACTTCCGGGAGTGTCTCCTTCCTCTCATCTGTTTTAGTGCACATATGCAAGCTGGAGCCATATTGCTAGTGTGGTTAAGGCTTTGAGCACTAAGCAACCAAGAGCATCATTACATCACCCCAGTGCTCCAGAGTCCAAACATGTGGACTAACTGAGTGTTCTGCTTTTTTTTTAATGATGTCACCTGACTTCCAGCCAATCATAATGCACACATAACTGTGCATTATAGCTGTTTAGAGAGCACGTCATATGACAGTTTGCGAGCATCTGATTGGCTAGAGGACTAGATTGTTGAAATTATTCATTCATTTCCAGCCAATACTCGATACATGTGAGGTGAGCTCATATGATGGCGTCATGGACCTCAAGGCTGGCATTATATAGTGTTGCATTATATAGTGTTCCTAATAATAACAGCAACGGCAAGAACTTTCTTTTAAAACATGGATTGGGAGGAAAATAAGCAGAACCCACGTAGACCACAACCAGTTAGATGACCCTTTACCATAGTGTAGATGATTTAAACGGTAAAGGGTCATCAATGCTTGTGGTCTACATGCAGGGCTGTCCAAATAATCTATTACCAGACCTTTAGGCAATCTCCCAAAATATTTTATCATGCCAAGTTTACGTAGTAACTTTCCTAGCAACCTCCTTAGCAACCTGCACATTGCTCACAAAATAACGCTAGCTCATGTCATACGTGGTTTACTATCAGACAGCAGTGGTGAGGAGAAGTTGAACTGCCAGACAGCAGTGGTGAGGGGAAGTTGAACTACCAGACAGCAGTGGTGAGGGGAAGTTGAACTACCAGACAGCAGTGGTGAGGGGAAGTTGAACTACCAGACAGAAGTGGTGAGGAGAAGCTGAACTGCCAGACAGCAGTGGTGAGGGGAAGTTGAACTACCAGACAGCAGTGGTGAGAGGAAGTTGAACTACCAGACAGAAGTGGTGAGGGGAAGTTGAACTACCAGACAGAAGTGGTGAGGGGAAGTTGAACTGCCAGACAGCAGTGGTGAGGGGAAGTTGAACTACCAGACAGCAGTGGTGAGGGGAAGTTGAACTGCCAGACAGCAGTGGTGAGGGGAAGTTGAACTACCAGACAGCAGCGGTGAGGGGAAGTTGAACTACCAGACAGCAGCGGTGAGGGGAAGTTGAACTACCAGACAGCAGTGGTGAGGGGAAGTTGAACTACCAGACAGCAGTGGTGAGGGGAAGTTGAACTGCCAGACAGCAGTGGTGAGGTGAAGTTGAACTACCAGACAGCAGTGGTGAGGGGAAGTTGAACTACCAGACAGCAGTGGTGAGGGGAAGTTGAACTGCCAGACAGCAGTGGTGAGGGGAAGTTGAACTACCAGACAGCAGTGGTGAGGGGAAGTGAACTACCAGACAGCAGTGGTGAGGGGAAGTTGAACTACCAGACAGCAGTGGTGAGGGGAAGTTGAACTGCCAGACAGCAGTGGTGAGGGGAAGTTGAACTACCAGGCAGCAGTGGTGAGGGGAAGTTGAACTACCAGACAGCAGTGGTGAGGGGAAGTTGAACTACCAGACAGCAGTGGTGAGGGGAAGTTGAACTGCCAGACAGCAGTGGTGAGGGGAAGTTGAACTGCCAGACAGCAGTGGTGAGGGGAAGTTGAACTACCAGACAGCAGTGGTGAGGGGAAGTTGAACTTGTACCAGACAGAAGTGGTGAGGGGAAGTTGAATTGCCAGACAGCAGTGGTGAGGGGAAGTTGAACTACCAGACAGCAGTGGTGAGGAGAAGTGAACTACCAGACAGAAGTGGTGAGGGGAAGTGAACTACCAGACAGCAGTGGTGAGGGGAAGTTGAACTACCAGACAGAAGTGGTGAGGGGAAGTGAACTGCCAGACAGAAGTGGTTGAAGTTGCCTTATGCAAAGAATGAAGCATTGATGTGGAGAGACTGGAGTGCCAGAAGCGCTGGATAAATGTCGAACCTTCTCAACTTTGCCAAGTACTACTACTACAGCTTCAGGCTCTAGCAAGAGCATGAGCCATTGATGCGACTATCCCTTTTTGAGAGACCCTTTCTGAGCAGGTGTAAATGGTGTCAGTTGGCGTAAGGTTATCATCAATGGTGCTTTTCCCCACAATATCAGCCCTTAAGGGGGGCGGTTCTGCTAAAAAAACGTCTGTTGATTTTGACTGCCCATAACTGTTTTATAATTGGTTTGTGTAGATAATGTTATGCTCAAATTGTTGCTTGTTCTATGTGCTTTCCAATGATATATAAAATATCTCTAGAGGCATGTTTTGTCAGAAGATGCATGCAGAAACATCCAAGGCAGGACACTCCTCCTCTTGGCAGACCCCCACTACTCATTAAAAAAAATCAAAAGCTGTAAATTGGTTTGTTTGTAGCTTGTCAAAGCTAACAGCTGTGATTTAAATGAAACCATATTGCAATAACTAAAGTGGTTGTTGAATGGCAACGTGCTGTATTTCATTACGCGCTAAAAATCACATGCCTTGGATGTTTCTGCAATCTTCTGACAAAACATGCCTCTAGAGATATTTTATATATCATTGGAAAGCACATAGAACAAGCAACAATTTGAGCATAACATTATCTACACAAACCAATTATAAAAAAAGTTATGGGCAGTCAAAGTCAACAGACGTTTTTTACCAGTTTGGGGTGAACTACCCCCTTAATAAGGTAACAATATCAGCTTTAATAAGGTATCAATATCAGCCTTAATAAGGTACCTTTAATAAGGTACCAATATAAGCTTTAATAAGGTACCAAAATCAGCCTTAATAAGGTAACAATATCAGCCTTAATAAGGTAACAATATCAGCTTTAATAAGGTATCAATATCAGCCTTAACTCTTACACTGCGTTTGTCACCCGTTTGTGACAGCAATCCACCCCACGTATGCGTGTCACTCAGAGATTGCAGTGTCACTCAGAGATTGCAATTTACCACTGGCAGTGCGTGTGTCACAGCCTCTGTGACATGATATTTCTTGTTGCATAGCTCCGTGGATTGTCTATTTTATACTCTGTACTTACTAGGTAAGGTTGATGGGTTTATAATCAAACTTGGGAATGCATCATCATCTCCATGAATAACATAAAATAAAAAAAACAGGCGTTATATTTCGTGGTTCATTGCCAGCTGCAAATAAGAAACATGGTGTGTATTTTGGATAAAAATAAACACAAATATGGATCTGCAGGCAGTATTGGAGGCTCTTTCTGATATTGAGAATGACTGAAAGTGACAGATGATGTGGAAGAAGATGAACTAGATGATATTGGAAGAAGATGAACTATATGATGTGGAAGAATGGCCTGGAGGATGCGGTCCCTGAGATGAGACTGATGGGGAAATGGATGTGGAAACTGGCCATACGAGTGGAAATTCTTCAAGTGGGCTTGTCAGGTGCAAAGAAGTTGACAACATTATGATCCCCACCGAGCGTTTGTACACAGAAACTCCTGGTTCAAATTTGCCAGATGATGATGTTGAGCCCAAGGATATTTCTTCACCTGTTCTTTGCAGACGAGGTTTTTGACCTATAGTAGTGCGTGAAACAAATATTTATGCACAAATTCTGATCGTAAACAGGCCACTTACGGTTCGCTCAGGCTCAGTGTACTACTGTCAGACTTGCTCTGACCAACCACCTCTACGTCAAGAAGAGTGCTTCAAAGAGTACCACAAAAGCCAAGATCCTGAAGAAACCAAGAGCAACACAGTGAACTCATGACTATATTGTTATTCAATGACTATATTGTTATTCAATTATCTTCTTAGACTATATTGTTATTCAACGACTATATTGTTATTCAATTATCTTCTTACTGGCTATCGTTTACTTACAGTTTGCTGATATAACCAATGTTCCCTGGATGTGTGTCTCTGTTGTTTGGTCAATTTTGGAGTAGTAAATATGCCGTAGGAGCAACTAACAGACCGTTTCTTCCCCATACGATCGCACAAGGTTTTAAAAAAAAAAAGTCGCACCCAGACGATTGCTTCCGGTTTGAGTATAACGCACGTATGACGTTTTCAATTGACGCCGTGTAAGTGTTAATAAGGTACACTATCAGCCTTAATAAGGTACCAATAATATAAGCTTTAATAAGGTACCAATATCAGCCTTAATAATGTAGCACAGCCTTAATAAGGTAACACAGCCTTGATAAGGTAACACAGCCTTAATAAGGTAACACAGCCTTGATAAGGCAACACAGCCTTAATAAGGTAGCACAGCCTTAATAAGGTAACACAGCCTTGATAAGGTAACACAGCCTTAATAAGGTAACACAGCCTTGATAAGGCAACACAGCCTTAATAAGGTAGCACAGCCTTAATAAGGTAACACAGCCTTAATAAGGTAGCACAGCCTTAATAAGGTAACACAGCCTTAATAAGGTAACACAGCCTTAATAAGGCAACACAGCCTTAATAAGGTAACACAGCCTTAATAAGGCAACACAGTTAATAAGGTAACACAGCCTTAATAACGTAGCACAGCCTTAATAAGGTAGCACAGCCTTAATAAGGCAACACAGCCTTAATAAGGCAACACAGCCTTAATAAGGTAACACAGCCTTAATAAGGCAACACAGCCTTAATAAGGTAACACAGCCTTAATAAGGTAGCACAGCCTTAATAAGGTAAAACCGCCTTAATAAGGTAGCACATCCTTAATAAGGTAGCACAGCCATAACACCATCTACCACAGTAACATGTGCTTGGCTTACGTTCTCCAGCGCCTGCAGTAAGCTTAAGAGCACATCTCGGAGTTGGTTGGTCTGCTTGCTCTGCTGATCCAGATGTAGATGGAAAAGTTTCTGCCACTCCTCTTTAGAGGTTGGCCACTCCCCTTCATTGAAAGGCCACATCATCTCGGACTCGCCTCCAGAATCCTCCCTACGAGGAAATGGTTGGGTGAGTATTGAATCATGAGCTACGTTGACTCCACTTCCCCTCAGTGTGTGGAGCATGTGCACACACCCAGTGGTGCGGGAGGGTGTGCGTGGAGCATGTGCACACACCCAGTGGTGCGGGAGGGTGTGCGTGGAGCATGTGCACACACCCACTGGTGCGGGAGGGTGTGTGTGTATGTGCGCACACCCAGTGGTGCAGGAGGGTGTGTGTGTATGTGCACACACCCAGTGGTGCAGGAGGGTGTGTGTGTATGTGCGCACACCCAGTGGTGCAGGAGGGTGTGTGTGTAACATGTGTACACACCCAGTGGTGTGGGACAGTGTGTAGAGTGTGTGCAGGTGTGTAGAGTGTGTGCAGGTGTGTAGAGTGTGTGCACAATATACACTAGTAATGCAGTGCACAAAACCTCAGGAAAAAGACGGTAGGACATTTGTCAGATTGCAACTTTGATAGGCCACTATTCTAGATTGCCAGGACAAAACTTTTTTTGGGTGTAGCTATATAGTTCCTAGTAGAGGCCAAAATAAACTTGACATTTCCATTGCGTTGGATTCCGTGCATAATTCAACGAGTGTGTGGAGCCTCCATGAAATTCATTTTTAATGACATTTAATTCCTTGGGGAGGGGGGATGCTTCATCGCTGTGGCCTGTCCAGAGCCACAGCATTTGAGCAGCAAGTTAGCTTTGTGGATTCCAAGAGCTAATCCAGTATCCGGTTCACTGTGGTGATATAGAAAGCTACAATGTACTGCATTGAGCATCAGTCAACTGTAGCGATGTCTGGATACTGCATTCGAGCGACGGTCGAGAGCTACTGCAGTCGAGCAGCCAGTGAGCTGAGGTGATATTACGAAGCCACTCCAGTCGAGCTGTTTTCCATCTGTCGCATTTCCAGGAGTTGGTTCAATCAAGGCATGGTTAGCTGAGGTGATAACTGAACGTTCATTCAGCTGTGCCGATGACAAGAGCGACTCTGAGCGATTATTTGGTAGCTGTTTCGATGTCTACAGCTGCTCCAATGGATCCTCAGGTGCTGTGATGTCGAGGGCTACTCCAGCAATTCTCAGAGGACTGCAGTCAAGCTTCATCTTGCGGGGAAAAGTAATAAAAGAATGAAAATAAAATAAAATTAAAATTAAAAGGAGGATTTTCATCGTCGTTAGTTTTCGCAAGCTCTGGGACTGAGGTATCGCTACTCCGAGTCATAGCCGTGCTGACAACTTGCGGAGAAGAACTTCAACAACTTGAGCTTGTTAGTTAAGCAACAAACACAGCTAGGTAGCTAGCACTAGATTACTAGGGCAAGATTACTTCACAAAAAGAGGACTAGCACTGCATGTCTAGCATGCTACGAACATGTCCATGTCTTGATAGAGATTAGCCACACCCACAAACATTGGTCAGTCCGTTTGGCAGACCTTAATTAAGCCATCTTGCTGGGTGGTTCTGGTACATTTGGTCGGAAGTTGGCCGATGGCCGGTTGCTATTTTGTGCTTTGAATACCCACATCAGTTCCCGACCCACCTGATCCTGGCTAGGATTACGAGCCTGGGATATACAGTAGGCTAGCGATGTAGGGCTAGGAACATAGGGCTAGGGTAGGGCTAGTGATGTAGGGCTAGCTATGTAGGGCTAGGAACATAGGGCTAGGGATATAGGACTAGGGCTATGTATGGCTAGGAACATAGGGCTAGGGTAGGGCTAGTGATGTAGGGCTAGCTATGTAGGGCTAGGAACATAGGGCTAGGGATATAGGACTAGGGTAGGGCTAGCGATAGGGCTAGGAACATAGGGTTAGGGATATATGGCTAGGGTAAGGATACAGGGTGAGGATTGTAGGACTATTAGAGCTAGGGTTAGGATATGGATATACATTTTGTACAGGGTTAGGCTAGATAGGGATATAAGCTAGAGATGCAGAGCTAGGGTTAGGATATAGTAGGGATAGGGTTAGGATATGGAGGGCTAGGGTAAGGATATAGGATAAGGATATAGGGTAAGGATATAGGGCAAGGATATAGGGCAAGGATATAGGGCAAGGATATAGGGCAAGGATATAGGGCAAGGATATAGGGCAAGGATATAGGGCAAGGATATAGGGCAAGGATATAGGGCAAGGATATAGGGCAAGGATATAGGGCAAGGATATAGGGCTAGGGTTATTAAGTGGGAAAAAACTTTTCTTCGGACATCCATAGGGTCCCGGGATTGTCCTTGAAATTGAGAAGCTATAATGCACCCCACATGTGTATAATGCACCCCACATGTGTATAATGCACCCCACATGTGTATAATGCACCCCACATGTGTATAATGCACCCCACATGTGTATAATGCACCCCACATGTGTATAATGCACCCCACATGTGTATAATGCACCCCACATGTGTATAATGCACCCCACATGTGTATAATGCACCCCACATGTGTATAATGCACCCCACATGTGTATAATGCACCCCACATGTGTATAATGCACCCCACATGTGTATAATGCACCCCACATGTGTATAATGCACCCCACATGTGTATAATGCACCCCACATGTGTATAATGCACCCCACATGTGTATAATGCACCCCACATGTGTATAATGCACCCCACATGTGTATAATGCACCCCACATGTGTATAATGCACCCCACATGTGTGTGCAGCACACACTTGTACGTGTGAGAGCTTATAATCACAAGTGTATTGCACATACTCACGAGGTAGGCAGCTGCGGTTTATGCTTGATGGTGTCGGAGGGTGACAAGGGAGGAGGCATTAGGATCTGACCTGCTGGACTCATGCCATAACTCATTAGGTGATGGTATAGCATCATGTTGGACACGATCAAGACACCTAGCCTGGAGACAGGACGAGGGATTCGGACAGAGGAAGAGGGAAGGAGGGGAACGGAGAGGAAAGAGTAAAGTAACTGTGGGAGGGTCGTACCGAATATAATAGTGGATAGGGGAGGAAGAGGCAAGGATGGCAATAAGATGGTGGAAGAGAGAGAAGAGGATGTGGGAAGATGGAGGAGGAGAGAGATGGTGAGAGAGGACAGGATGGTTAGAGGAGAGGATGGTGGAAGAGAGAGGTGAGGATGGTGGGAAGATGGTGGGAGAGAGGATGGTGGGAAGATGGAGGAGGAGAGAGGAGAGGATGGTGTAAGAGAGAGGTGAGGATGGTGGGAAGATGGTGGGAGAGAGGATGGTGGGAAGATGGAGGAGGAGAGAGAAGAGGATGGTGGAAGAGAGAGGTGAGGATGGTGGGAAGATGGTGGGAGAGAGGATGGTGGGAAGATGGAGGAGGAGAGAGGAGAGGATGGTGGAAGAGAGAGGTGAGGATGGGAAGATGGTGGGAGAGAGGAGACGACAGTGGAAGATGGTGGAAAAGAGAGGAGAGGATCGCGGGAAGATAGAGAGAGAGAGGAGAGGATGATAGGAAGATGGAGGAAGAGAGAGAGAGGAGAGAAAGGTGGGAAGATAGGGGAAGAGAGGAGAGGATGGTGGGAAGATGGAGGAAGAGAGAGGAGAGAATAGTGGAAGATGGTGGAAGAGAGAAGAGGAGAGGATGGTTAAAGGAGAGGATGGTGGGAAGATGGAGGAGAGAGGAGAGGATGGTGGGAAGAGGAGGTTGAGGGGTTAACAGAAGCACAGGATGGTTCAGTTGACCATGGAAGTGTGAGGAATTATGGAAGTGGAGGAGGAGGTGGTGAGGAAGATTTGTCTCTTCTCAACCTCAATAGAAATGGACTCACAGAAGAGTGAGAGCCAAGTTCACTCGGGGTAGAGAACCCGTCTTCTTGCTTGTATCAGAATCTAAGCAGGCAGGGGAGGAGGATGGATATGATAAAAATAATATTTACAATAAAAATTAACAAACAACAAGCAATATATATATATATATACAAAAATAAATTATTGATTGCACTTATTAATTGTTGTATATTAATAGGCATGGTGATAGTGAGAACATCCATAAGTAAGGAGAAGGTGCAACTCTATATAAAAATTTTAAGAAAACGTCCCACAAGTAAGGTCGGAGAATAATAATAGGAGAGGATGGTTAGCCGATATCCGCAGAGACTCTGTGGTTACATTTCCCTCTCACAATTAATGCTGGAGCCACTAATGGTAATTGCCTGTACACATGCACCTCCTGTAATAATAGGTTACAAATAATGCACCTCTACTAGCTGTATTATAAATTGTCTTGATCAACTACATTAAGAGTGGAAGTTCTTCCATGTGCTTCTCCTTGAAGATGGGCTGCACTTCCACTCTCACATTACTGAGAGCTCTAAAGATGTGAAGGAGAAGGCATCATTGTATTTCTTTTATGATTTGCTGAAAATTATTTGTGTTTGGTTTCCACAGATGGTTCCTGCAGTGTTTGTGTATAACAGACAGTTCCTGCAGTGTTTGTGTATGACAGACAGTTCCTGCAGTGTTTGTGTATAGCAGACAGTTCCTGCAGTGTTTGTGTATGACAGACAGTTCCTGCAGTGTTTGTGTATGACAGACAGTTCCTGCAGTGTTTGTGTATGACAGACAGTTCCTGCAGTGTTTGTGTATAACAGACAGTTCCTGCAGTGTTTGTGTATGACAGACAGTTCCTGCAGTGTTTGTGTATGACAGACAGTTCCTGCAGTGTTTGTGTATAACAGACAGTTCCTGCAGTGTTTGTGTATGACAGACAGTTCCTGCAGTGTTTGTGTATGACAGACAGTTCCTGCAGTGTTTGTGTATGACAGACAGTTCCTGCAGTGTTTGTGTATGACAGACAGTTCCTGCAGTGTTTGTGTATGACAGACAGTTCCTGCAGTGTTTGTGTATAGCAGACAGTTCCTGCAGTGTTTGTGTATAACAGACAGTTCCTGCAGTGTTTGTGTATAACAGACAGTTCCTGCAGTGTTTGTGTATGACAGACAGTTCCTGCAGTGTTTGTGTATAGCAGACAGTTCCTGCAGTGTTTGTGTATAGCAGACAGTTCCTGCAGTGTTTGTGTATGACAGACAGTTCCTGCAGTGTTTGTGTATAGCAGACAGTTCCTGCAGTGTTTGTGTATGACAGACAGTTCCTGCAGTGTTTGTGTATGACAGACAGTTCCTGCAGTGTTTGTGTATAGCAGACAGTTCCTGCAGTGTTTGTGTATAACAGACAGTTCCTGCAGTGTTTGTGTATAGCAGACAGTTCCTGCAGTGTTTGTGTATGACAGACAGTTCCTGCAGTGTTTGTGTATGACAGACAGTTCCTGCAGTGTTTGTGTATGACAGACAGTTCCTGCAGTGTTTGTGTATAGCAGACAGTTCCTGCAGTGTTTGTGTATAGCAGACAGTTCCTGCAGTGTTTGTGTATAGCAGACAGTTCCTGCAGTGTTTGTGTATAGCAGACAGTTCCTGCAGTGTTTGTGTATGACAGACAGTTCCTGCAGTGTTTGTGTATGACAGACAGTTCCTGCAGTGTTTGTGTATAACAGACAGTTCCTGCAGTGTTTGTGTATGACAGACAGTTCCTGCAGTGTTTGTGTATGGCAGACAGTTCCTGCAGTGTTTGTGTATAACAGACAGTTCCTGCAGTGTTTGTGTATAGCAGACAGTTCCTGCAGTGTTTGTGTATGACAGACAGTTCCTGCAGTGTTTGTGTATAACAGACAGTTCCTGCAGTGTTTGTGTATAATAGACAGTTCCTGCAGTGTTTGTGTATGACAGACAGTTCCTGCAGTGTTTGTGTATGACAGACAGTTCCTGCAGTGTTTGTGTATGACAGACAGTTCCTGCAGTGTTTGTGTATAACAGACAGTTCCTGCAGTGTTTGTGTATAGCAGACAGTTCCTGCAGTGTTTGTGTATGACAGACAGTTCCTGCAGTGTTTGTGTATGACAGACAGTTCCTGCAGTGTTTGTGTATGACAGACAGTTCCTGCAGTGTTTGTGTATGACAGACAGTTCCTGCAGTGTTTGTGTATAGCAGACAGTTCCTGCAGTGTTTGTGTATGACAGACAGTTCCTGCAGTGTTTGTGTATAGCAGACAGTTCCTGCAGTGTTTGTGTATGACAGCAGTGTTTGTGTATAGCAGACAGTTCCTGCAGTGTTTGTGTATAGCAGACAGTTCCTGCAGTGTTTGTGTATGACAGACAGTTCCTGCAGTGTTTGTGTATAACAGACAGTTCCTGCAGTGTTTGTGTATGACAGACAGTTCCTGCAGTGTTTGTGTATGACAGACAGTTCCTGCAGTGTTTGTGTATGACAGACAGTTCCTGCAGTGTTTGTGTATGACAGACAGTTCCTGCAGTGTTTGTGTATAGCAGACAGTTCCTGCAGTGTTTGTGCATAGCAGACAGTTCCTGCAGTGTTTGTGTATAGCAGACAGTTCCTGCAGTGTTTGTGTATGATAGACAGTTCCTGCAGTGTTTGTGTATGACAGACAGTTCCTGCAGTGTTTGTGTATGACAGACAGTTCCTGCAGTGTTTGTGTATGACAGACAGTTCCTGCAGTGTTTGTGTATGACAGACAGTTCCTGCAGTGTTTGTGTATAGCAGACAGTTCCTGCAGTGTTTGTGTATAACAGACAGTTCCTGCAGTGTTTGTGTATGACAGACAGTTCCTGCAGTGTTTGTGTATAGCAGACAGTTCCTGCAGTGTTTGTGTATGACAGACAGTTCCTGCAGTGTTTGTGTATGACAGACAGTTCCTGCAGTGTTTGTGTATGACAGACAGTTCCTGCAGTGTTTGTGTATAGCAGACAGTTCCTGCAGTGTTTGTGTATAGCAGACAGTTCCTGCAGTGTTTGTGTATGACAGACAGTTCCTGCAGTGTTTGTGTATAGCAGACAGTTCCTGCAGTGTTTGTGTATGACAGACAGTTCCTGCAGTGTTTGTGTATAACAGACAGTTCCTGCAGTGTTTGTGTATAACAGACAGTTCCTGCAGTGTTTGTGTATAGCAGACAGTTCCTGCAGTGTTTGTGTATGACAGACAGTTCCTGCAGTGTTTGTGTATGACAGACAGTTCCTGCAGTGTTTGTGTATAACAGACAGTTCCTGCAGTGTTTGTGTATGACAGACAGTTCCTGCAGTGTTTGTGTATAACAGACAGTTCCTGCAGTGTTTGTGTATGACAGACAGTTCCTGCAGTGTTTGTGTATAGCAGACAGTTCCTGCAGTGTTTGTGTATGACAGACAGTTCCTGCAGTGTTTGTGTATGACAGACAGTTCCTGCAGTGTTTGTGTATGACAGACAGTTCCTGCAGTGTTTGTGTATAGCAGACAGTTCCTGCAGTGTTTGTGTATAGCAGACAGTTCCTGCAGTGTTTGTGTATGACAGACAGTTCCTGCAGTGTTTGTGTATGACAGACAGTTCCTGCAGTGTTTGTGTATAGCAGACAGTTCCTGCAGTGTTTGTGTATAACAGACAGTTCCTGCAGTGTTTGTGTATGACAGACAGTTCCTGCAGTGTTTGTGTATAGCAGACAGTTCCTGCAGTGTTTGTGTATAGCAGACAGTTCCTGCAGTGTTTGTGTATGACAGACAGTTCCTGCAGTGTTTGTGTATAGCAGACAGTTCCTGCAGTGTTTGTGTATGACAGACAGTTCCTGCAGTGTTTGTGTATGACAGACAGTTCCTGCAGTGTTTGTGTATGACAGACAGTTCCTGCAGTGTTTGTGTATGACAGACAGTTCCTGCAGTGTTTGTGTATGACAGACAGTTCCTGCAGTGTTTGTGTATAGCAGACAGTTCCTGCAGTGTTTGTGTATGACAGACAGTTCCTGCAGTGTTTGTGTATGATAGACAGTTCCTGCAGTGTTTGTGTATAGCAGACAGTTCCTGCAGTGTTTGTGTATGACAGACAGTTCCTGCAGTGTTTGTGTATAGCAGACAGTTCCTGCAGTGTTTGTGTATGACAGACAGTTCCTGCAGTGTTTGTGTATAGCAGACAGTTCCTGCAGTGTTTGTGTATAACAGACAGTTCCTGCAGTGTTTGTGTATAGCAGACAGTTCCTGCAGTGTTTGTGTATGACAGACAGTTCCTGCAGTGTTTGTGTATGATAGACAGTTCCTGCAGTGTTTGTGTATAGCAGACAGTTCCTGCAGTGTTTGTGTATGACAGACAGTTCCTGCAGTGTTTGTGTATAGCAGACAGTTCCTGCAGTGTTTGTGTATGACAGACAGTTCCTGCAGTGTTTGTGTATAGCAGACAGTTCCTGCAGTGTTTGTGTATAACAGACAGTTCCTGCAGTGTTTGTGTATAACAGACAGTTCCTGCAGTGTTTGTGTATAACAGACAGTGGTGTTAGATTGATCTTGCCATTGTGGCAGAGTTTAGGGTCTCCATATTAAACCTTATAGCATCACAGTGCTGGCACTGTGTGGACATTAGAAGTTTGCTGCTTCCACTTGTACTTCTTCTTGCTAGTCTCTGCTGTTTCTGTTCAGCTCTCTGCAATATTTCTTCCTTCATCTGCTAATGATGTTCTCACTAGTCTCTGCCTTATGCCTTTCTCTGTTCAGCTCTTTCCGGATGTTTATCTTTCCTTGTATGGTAGTACTGTTCTTTTCCCTCCCTTTCCTGTTCCCTATTAAATATTCTGATACTTACTCTTACATAAAAAATCAGCCTTTCTCCGCCTCTGTCCCTCTGCTGTAATACCTCTCCCTCAGACTTACGGCATTTCGCAGGCAGTTGCTACGTGTTGCACTGCACACGCTCAGTAGCGTGACACACACACACACACACGAGTGTGTTATAACTAATATAATAATAATTAGCTTGTGTGCTGCCTCCCTGTGGAGCAGAGAGAGTATAATACACAATGAGCGCGCGCACACACACACAGTCAGCCGAACGGGAGGAGCATGTCTTGGTAAGTCTATTCCAACCTGCCCAGCTTTGCACCACACTGGAGCTGAGAGCCATTGAGAGCATTGCTCTCCAAATAATGTGCTCCACAGCAGTTCAAATGGTGAGATATAGTGATAAACCCAGTCCATACCAGCACACTGGAACCTGCTCAAAATGAATGTACCTGGGCCCATACCTGTTCACACCAGCACACTGGAACCTGCTCGAAATGAATGGACCTGGGCCCATACCTGTCCACACCAGCACACTGGAACCTGCTCGAAATGGATGGACCTGGGCCCATACCTGTCCATACCAGCACACTGGAACCTGCTCAAAATGAATGTACCTGGGCCCATACCTGTTCACACCAGCACACTGGAACCTGCTCGAAATGAATGGACCTGGGCCCATACCTGTCCACACCAGCACACTGGAACCTGCTCGAAATGGATGGACCTGGGCCCATACCTGTCCACACCAGCACACTGGAACCTGCTCAAAATGGATGGACCTGGGCCCATACCTGTCCACACCAGCACACTGGAACCTGCTCAAAATGAATGGACCTGGGCCCATACCTGTCCACACCAGCACACTGGAACCTGCTCGAAATGGATGGACCTGGGCCCATACCTGTCCACACCAGCACACTGGAACCTGCTCAAAATGGATGGACCTGGGCCCATACCTGTCCACACCAGCACACTGGAACCTGCTCAAAATGGATGGACCTGGGCCCATACCTGTCCACACCAGCACACTGGAACCTGCTCAAAATGGATGGACTTGGGCCCATACCTGTCCACACCAGCACACTAGAACCTGCTTGAAATGAATGGACCTGGGCCCATACTTGTCCATATTGGAACCTGCCCCAACTGGAGTCACACCTTACAACATGGGTCTTTACTGACGTGGCAAGTATAAAAGGTCAGTATTGAGTTACTATGCGAGTAAGATGGGGGGAGGTGCTAGTGTACCACAGTATTACCTACCTATGTACGCGTCTAACAATATGGTATATACTGGCCACGTATGTACTCTATACAGGCATACGGAGCTTCTAGTCTAGCAAACCCCTGGGTGAAGTCCCCCCCCCCCCCCCGCCCCCCCAAGAAGGAACCAGAGGCAGCACAAGACAAGCACTAGGTTGAGGGTCTTGCACTGTATGTGCACATGTGTTGATCAAAACCTAATAACCCAAACCTTTTATCTCCACACAAAATGGTGTTTGACGGCCAGCTCCCACAAGACGATGCTAGCATGCTACATGTATTACGTCATAGAGGATGATGTCATGTTGTCACTGCCTGCCTACGAAATGCTGCAAGTCTGAGGGAGAGGTATAAATGTCACGTTACTTTGAGCAGTTTGCCAAATTTGCGCTGATGCAAGTTAAAACCCGGAATTATGAACCCCACCCATGATTAATGAAGTCCAACCCTGATATTTTAAACCAACCCCCAGTAATGGCTACTGAAGATGACGGTCATTACTCCAATGGTGAGGAGCTCAACATTTAAAATAAAAAAGCTATATTGGAGAGGACGAAGAGAAGCATGTGAGAACTCAGACATTTTCATGTCAGAGGCAACAGAGCGAGTAACACATGCTCCAAGATCGTTAGATGCCTCCCAGGTGCAAGGGAAGCTTCTCACAGGCTTGGCCATCTTTTCCTCATCCATTCCATAGCTGGAAATTCAAATAAAGCACACAAATTGCTGCAGTCGATGCTGACGACAGAATAGAATTGACATCTACTTTTAAGCGTAGGACAGCGATGCAACATGTTGTCATGGTTTGTTTACCAACACTAGCGTGCACATCACATTGCAAATTACCCTTTACCCAATATACATATTGAGAACCACCCTTTACCAAGCATAATACTATTGTGTGAATCATCCTTTACCAAGAAACAGATTGTGAATGTGAACCACCCTTTACCAAGCAGCATATCGTGAATCATCCTTTACCAAACAGTATTGTGAACTACCCTTTACCAAACAGCATATTGTACCACCCTTTACCAAGCAGCATATCACGAATCACCCTTTACCAAACAGCATACAGTATTGTGAACTAACCTTTACTAAACAGCATATTATTGTACCACCCATTATCAAAATCTTACCAATTCTTTCAGAGATATTGAAGTTGGTAGGTTTGCATATGCAAGGGGTTGTCGAAGTCACAGGGGTCCCATCTCTGGATCTGCTCTGCTCTCCCTTGTAGGGGGCAGCAACCAAAGGAGGTTTGGTAAGGGCGGCAGGGCGCTTGTGTCGTTTTCTCGTTGAGCCGATAGAATGTCTTGATGCTCTCTGGTGAGCCAGCCTGTGCTTGTCTGGGAGTGAGGCCACGTGCTCCTTCAGGACGGCATCTACGCGCATCATACAATACAGACACACATTTGTATGTACATCTGTCAGCACCCAATACATACACTGTATTCTACATGCACATAATACATACACACATACATGTATATGTATGTACATCTGACAACACCCAATACACTGTATTCTACATGCACATAATACATATACACATATATGTACATGTACATCTGACAACACCCAACATACATGTACATACACCTGTACGTCTGTCAGAACCGACATCTACATGCTTAGGATGTATACACTGTACATCACCATACACACACACACACACACACTACAACCAGCACAGGTCCGCACCACAGAACACATCATGCTTCTGCAAGGGACCCGGACTCACCTGCAACATATTTGCATGCGTGCATGTATGTATGCACACAGGGGACTCACCCAGATGAGTGTAGTGGGTCCGGATACCATCTCCGGCATTCCTCTCAATCAGATCTACACAACACACAGCAGGATGGTGAAGCACGTGCATTACTGGAGCTTGGAATATCTCCTCACTTACGCTTGACTAGCCCCCAGCAGGTCTTCTTGAACTTGATGTTGGCCGTGATTCTGATGCGGGTCTTGTCATGAGCCACTCGGGTGAGACAGTATCGGCAGGCGGTATAAAAGGTGTCCCCGTACGGGATGTTCTGGTTCACAACCTGCGGGCACACCATGTAAAGCATCACAAGAGTACATGTCACCTATTTATCTATCTATCATTCATCTATCATATATTTATCTAATCATCTACTGATTTACTATCTATCTATCACCTACTTGTCCATCTACATACCTATATCATCCACCTATCCATCATCTCTACAGTACACATCTACAGTACATATCTATCATCCATCCTATCCATCATCTCTACAGTACACATCTACAGTGCATATCTATCATCCATCCTATCCATCATCTCTACAGTACACATCTAACATCCATCCTATCCATCATCTCTACAGTACACATCTATAGTACATACCTAACATCCACCTATCCATCATCTCTACAGTACACATCTACAGTGCATATCTATCATCTACCTATCCATCATCTCTACAGTACACATCTACAGTACATATCTATCATCCACCTATCCATCATCTCTATAGTACACATCTACAGCACATATCTACCATCCACCTATCCATCATCTCTACAGTACACATCTACAGTGCATATCTATCATCCACCTATCCATCATCTCTACAGTACACATCTACAGTACATATCTATCATCCACCTATCCATCATCTCTACAGTACACATCTACAGTACATATCTATCATCCACCTATCCATCATCTCTACAGTACACATTACAGTGCATATCTATCATCCACCTATCCATCATCTCTACAGTACACATCTACAGTACATATCTATCATCCACCTATCCATCATCTCTACAGTACACATCTACAGTACATATCTATCATCCACCTATCCATCATCTCTACAGTACACATCTACAGTACATATCTATCATCCACCTATCCATCATCTCTACAGTACACATCTACAGTACATATCTATCATCCACCTATCCATCATCTCTACAGTACACATCTACAGTACATATCTATCATCCACCTATCCATCATCTCTACAGTACACATCTACAGTACATATCTATCATCCACCTATCCATATCTCTACAGTACACATCTATAGTACATATCTATCATCCACCTATTCATCATCTCTACAGTACATCTACAGTACATATCTATCATCCACCTATCCATCATCTCTACAGTACATCTACAGTACATATCTATCATCCACCTATCCATCATCTCTACAGTACACATCTATAGTACATATCTATCATCCATCCTATCCATCATCTCTACAGTACACATCTACAGTGCATATCTATCATCCATCCTATCTATCATCTCTACAGTACACATCTACAGTACATATCTATCCATCATCTCTACAGTACACATCTACAGTACACATCTACAGTACATATCTATCATCCATCCTATCCATCATCTCTACAGTACATATCTATCATCCATCCTATCCATCATTATCTATGTATTGTCCATCATCCATCAAATCAGCTACAGTAGGAGGCCACTCACCCGAACAAAACGTCAACTGAACGCTACATGAAGCTCCGCCCAAGAAAAGACTGGCTACATTCAGTGGCTTCTTTTTCCATTTTGCGGGGAAAATTCTGCAAACGTCCAAAGACCATTCGGATAATGTGGAATCTTATCCAGCAATTTATTTCTGCTCGTTCCGTGTCAAAGCACAGAGCAAGACCTTCCCAAAAGACGCAAGAAGTTTGTCCTTAATACGGATGCAAACTGTAACCTCAAGATCTGTGATGTTGTGAAAATGGGAGGAGTTTAGCTAGAGTAGTGGTGGAATCCAATGTTGGGAAGTGGACTGTCTGCAACTTTATGAGGAGCAAGGATAAGCTGAAGACTTTCACAAAGAAGCGTAGTTATCTGAACACCCTGCAGTCTCAACACGTGTGGATAGAGGTAGCCTCCTGCTGTGTTTATCTACCATCCACCTATGTGTCTACATGTATCTATGTATCAATCATTTATCTACCCTTCACTTATGATCTACATATGATTATCTATCTATCCATCATCTATTTACATATCTACTCACACAGAGTACACACCACACATGTTATTGTGGTCAATTATGCAGGCCTTACCCACACAGAGTACACACCATGGTGTTCACATGTTATTGTGGTTAGCTGTGCATGTCTTACCCACACAGAGTACACACCATGGTGTTCACATGCTATTGTGGTCAATTATGCAGGCCTTACCCACACAGAGTACACACCATGGTGTTCACATGTTATTGTGGTCAGTTATGCAGGCCTTACCCACAGAGTACACACCATGGTGTTCACATGTTATTGTGGTCAGTTATGCAGGCCTTACCCACACAGAGTACACACCATGGTGTTCACATGTTATTGTGGTCAGTTATTATGCAGGCCTTACCCACACAGAGTACACACCATGGTGTTCACATGTTATTGTGGTCAGTTATTATGCAGGCCTTACCCACACAGAGTACACACCATGGTGTTCACATGTTATTGTGGTGAGTTATGCAGGCCTCACCCACACAGAGTACACACCATGGTGTTCACATGTTATTGTGGTCAGTTATTATGCAGGCCTTACCCACACAGAGTACACACCATGGTGTTCACATGTTATTGTGGTGAGTTATGCAGGCCTTACCCACACAGAGTACACACCATGGTGTTCACATGTTATTGTGGTCAGTTATGCAGGCCTTACCCACACAGAGTACATACCATGGTGTTCACATGTTATTGTGGTCAGTTATGTAGGTCTTGAAAACAACCACAAGTACTGTAGTATGTACAGTCTAAAGGGGGCTATGCTACAGTATGCTGAACCTGGAGAAGTGACTCTCACCTATAGTGACAGACATCACTTCAGCACTAAATAACTAGTACACACACACACACACAGCAAGAGAGAGAGAGAGAGAGGAAGGAACAACTGTCACAGTCAAGAATGCACTCATATGATCTCTTGAACCCTGCATACGCCTACATACATGCACATGAATGATTGGTTATATATACACTGTCTGATTGAGAGGGCTAAAGGACTTTGTAATGTGCTAAATTCCATCAAGATATACAGTTATTGTTCTTTGCGACATGCAAGGGTCAAAAGTGGACATCTCATGATCAGACAAACACACACACACACATCAATGGACACCGCATTCCTTAACCCTCCATCACACAAGAGGGGTACAGGGTACACAACAGCTGTCAAGAGCTTATACACAATCTGTCCACCCTTTACCACATATCACCATGGGAGAAAACTGCACCCACCTCAGTGTTTACGATGTGCCGCATTCCTGGCTGGCCACATTTGGTGTAGATCTGATGCTCCGTTGTGTGAGTGAATTTTGGACCGAAGGAATAGTTGAGAGCCAAAGTGTAACTGAGGTCTCTCAGACGCGAATTGTCGGGTTGTACTTGCCACTCCCCCATCTCCACATCTAGGGAAGTGAGGAAGGAAGAGGGTTAATGATGAAAGGAAAGACAGGGTTAAAGAGGGGATAAATGACAATTGACATGGAAGTAATGGTTAATATTGGGGGGTTAATACGAATTGAGAAATAGAGGGTTAATGGAAACTGAAGGAAAGATAGGGTTAATGAGAATTGAAGGAGAGGGTTGATGAAGATTGAGGGTTAATGAGAAGCCATGGTCGAGAGGACTGAAGACTGAGGAAAGAGTTAATGGGAAAGAGAGGGTCAATGAGAACCGAAGCAGAGGATTAATGAGAATTGAAGGAAAGAGAGGGTTAATGAGAATAGTTTAAGGAAAGAGAGGGTTAATGAGAATACTTGAAGGAAAAAGAGGGTCAATGATAATTAGAGAGGATAGAAAGGAGAGGGTTAATGAGAATACTTTAAGGAAAGAGAGGGTCAGAATTAGAAGAAAAAGGGTTAGTGAGGATAGAAAGGAAAGAGAGGGTTGATGAGAATTGAGTGGCCAAGTGAGAGTTGATTGACTGTAAGACTAGAGACTGTGTCATTGGCAGCTCTAACACTCACTCATAGAGCAACACACTGGATGGAGGCAAGCTACCAAGTGTACATGTGTACCATAAAGTATGCACCCAGTTCCCAAGGGCACTTTTACTTTTCACCTTGAAAATCAGATGGGTGTGGCTTGCTACATGTAGCAACATGAAATAGGACATTGGTGATTCTAAGTGAAGCACACACACATTAACTAAGTTCACGTGGCCTACTGCTCTACTATTAACAAAGGAAAGTCAGCTACTGCAATGAAGTCACATATCGAACTAGAGGGAGGCTTTGCTGGTAGTCTTAACATCCAACCAGCCAGAGCCTACATGTATGCTGCATAGTCGGGGGCTGTTGAAGTTCTTAAACTTCAGGTTCTCTAAAACCTGCAAGTCGTCATGTTCCACCCAAGCCTGCAAGTGAAGTGCTTGTCATCCTCCTCAACTTCATGCACGATTTGGACACAATCTACACACCGTACGCTTGCTTCGTAGCCTGCCCAATCTGACACAGATGGCTGAAAGTAACAATGGACGCTTGCTACGTGGTGTTAAGACATGTTGGGTATGGTTAGGGAAGGGGGCACTAGGGTTTCGGAAATGAAGCAAGAGTATATGAGCCAACTCTCTTCTGGGGGAAGAAAAGAGAGAATAGGACAGGAGTGTGGCAAGAGAGTAGGACAGGGCTGTGGCAAGAGAGTAGGACAGGGGCATGGCAAGAGAGTAGGACAGGGGAATGGCAAGAGAGTAGGACAGGGCTGTGGCAAGAGAGTAGGACAGGGGCATGGCAAGAGAGTAGGACAGGGCTGTGGCAAGAGAGTAGGACAGGGGCATGGCAAGAGAGTAGGACAGGGCTGTGGCAAGAGAGTAGGACAGGGCTGTGGCAAGAGAGTAGGACAGGGTTGTGGCAAGAGAGTAGGACAGGGGCGTGGCAAGAGAGTAGGACAGGGGCATGGCAAGAGAGTAGGACAGGGTTGTGGCAAGAGAGTAGGACAGGGTTGTGGCAAGAGAGTAGGACAGGGTTGTGGCAAGAGAGTAGGACAGGGGCATGGCAAGAGAGTAGGACAGGGGCATGGCAAGAGAGTAGGACAGGGCTGTGGCAAGAGAGTAGGACAGGGGCATGGCAAGAGAGTAGGACAGGGTTGTGGCAAGAGAGTAGGACAGGGGCATGGCAAGAGAGTAGGACAGGGTTGTGGCAAGAGAGTAGGACAGGGGCATGGCAAGAGAGTAGGACAGGGGCATGGCAAGAGAGTAGGACAGGGTTGTGGCAAGAGAGTAGGACAGGGTTGTGGCAAGAGAGTAGGACAGGGTTGTGGCAAGAGAGTAGGACAGGGTTGTGGCAAGAGAATAGGACAGGGGCATGGCAAGAGAGTAGGACAGGGTTGTGGCAAGAGAATAGGACAGGGGCATGGCAAGAGAGTAGGACAGGGCTGTGGCAAGAGAATAGGACAGGGGCATGGCAAGAGAGTAGGACAGGGTTGTGGCAAGAGAATAGGACAGGGGCATGGCAAGAGAGTAGGACAGGGGCATGGCAGGGAGTAGGACAGGGCTGTGGCAAGAGAGTAGGACAGGGCTGTGGCAAGAGAGTAGGACAGGGCTGTGGCAAGAGAGTAGGACAGGGGCATGGCAAGAGAGTAGGACAGGGCTGTGGCAAGAGAGTAGGACAGGGGCATGGCAAGAGAGTAGGACAGGGGCATGGCAAGAGAGTAGGACAGGAGTGTGGCAAGAGAGTAGGACAGGGCTGTGGCAAGAGAGTAGGACAGGGGCATGGCAAGAGAGTAGGACAGGGTTGTGGCAAGAGAGTAGGACAGGGCTGTGGCAAGAGAGTAGGACAGGACTGTGGCAAGAGAGTAGGACAGGGCTGTGGCAAGAGAGTAGGACAGGGCTGTGGCAAGAGAATAGGACAGGGGCATGGCAAGAGAGTAGGACAGGGCTGTGGCAAGAGAGTAGGACAGGGGCATGGCAAGAGAGTAGGACAGGGCTGTGGCAAGAGAGTAGGACAGGGCTGTGGCAAGAGAGTAGGACAGGGTTGTGGCAAGAGAGTAGGACAGGGTTGTGGCAAGAGTGAGGACAGAGGCCAGAAAAAGTGGGCACAAATGTCAAGAAACTCACTTATGGTTTTCTCAGCTTTGTTGAAGTTTCTGATAAAGTCAGAGTCTGTGAAGAGAAGTCGAAAGATAGTCTCAATGTCTGTGTTGTAGATGTCGTTGATGATGGTGCGTCCAATGTGCTCCGAGCAGCTACACGGCACTTCCCCTAGGATTGGGGGATAGGGAGGCGATGCAAAATTTCAACAGGGGGAGAGGAAGAGGAAGAAGAGGGGGAGGAAGAGGAAGAGTGGGAGAGGAAGAGGGGACATTCAGCAACGAGAAGAAGGGGGGAGATGAGGTACATCATGGAGGCAATGAAGGGCAGGAGATGTAAAATAAATGGGAGGTTGAGGAAGAGATGGAGGCAGACAATCCAGTCAAGGAAAGACACATGCAAGGGATGGTGCAGTGAGGGCTGAAGCATCACAACATTTACAAGACTCATTCATCTTACTGCCCTACACACTCAGTGTCACTCCTGCACCATGCCCCCCATCCTCCACCACACATGTCCCCTGTCCTCCTCCACACATGTCCCTTGTCCTCTCCACACAAGCCCCTGTCCTCCTCCATACGTCCCCTGTCCTCCTCCACACATGTCCCCTGTCCTCCACACATCCCTTGTCCTCTCCACACATGTCCCACATCCTCCTCCACAAGTCTCTGTTCTCCTCCACACATTCTTTGTCCTCCTCACACATGTCCCCTCCACCACAAATGTCCCGTCTTCCTCCACACCTCCTCCACATGTTCCCTGTCCTCCTCCACACATGCTCTCCCTCCTCCACATGCATTACTCATCCTCCACACAGTGTTCTTCCCCCTCTCCCCCTCCTCCCAATCACAATATCCCCACCTCTCCTCACCTGTCTCCTCAATGAGTGACACTGTCTCGTACTCTAAGCTTCCCATACTCTCCCCTCCCAGGGAACCCTTCTCCAGGTAGTCGCTAGCATGAAGTGAGATAGAGGAAGTGTCAAAGTGCGTGGGCACGGACTTGCTCAACAAGTTGCACTTAGGAGGAGGCTGCTCCCCTGCGACCTCCATCACTGTGGCTGCAGGACAAATGAGGTGGGAGATCGTTAGCTAAAACAATAAGAAAAATCTTGACAGTTAAAATTCACTGCTGGAGGAGGGAGGGGTTGGGTGGATGAGTGGGTGGATGGATGGGTGGATGGATGGGTGGATGGATGGGTGATGGATGGGTGGCTGGCTGGATGGGTGGATGGATGGATAGGTGGATGGATGGGTGGATGGATGGGTTGATGGATGGGTTGATGGATGGGTTGATGGATGGGTTGATGGATGGGTTGATGGATGGGTTGATGGATGGGTTGATGGATGGGTTGATGGATGGGTTGATGGATGGGTTGATGGATGGGTTGATGGATGGGTGGATGGATAGGTGGATGGATGGGTGGATGATAGGTGGATGGGTGGGTGAATGATAGATGGGTGGGGGATGGATGAGTGATGGATGAGTGGATGATGGATGGATAGGTGGATGGATGGGTGGATGGGATGGATGAGTGAGTAGGTGGATAGATGGTTAAGTGGGTAGATGGTTGGCTGGATGGGTGAGTGGATGGATGGTTGGTGGATGGATGGACAGGTGGATGGTGGATGGATGGGTGGGTGGAAAGGGCACCCCTGGAATTTGATCAGGGGTATATACTCTGAACTCAAGGTTTGTATCAATAAACGAATACCACACAGGTCTCATCAACTCTGCCCCTGTCATCTGCTGTATAATAGCACAATCCAAAACACTACTAACAGCTACAATACATTAAGTAGATGAAGCTCGATAAGAAATGCCTGGAGGGTCGAGTTTGTTACCAGAGAACAGGTTGTATAAGCATATGTGTGTGTGTGTGTGTGCAGTGAGTGTACCTTCAGTGTCGTCATCCAGGTTTAGAGGATGCACAGCTCCTGCGAGTCCCTGCTTGTGCAAGCCGCCAGGCACACTGCCGAACATTGCCTCCACTGCACAACCACAGCAGCACAATAAGCAGTGCCACTAGAGATGCATGGAACAGGTAGGCTACCTGTTGCCATGGCAACGATAATCTTGCATGCCCCGGTTATAGAACTACATGCATGTAGCACAAGGGGACACGCCCAGCTGTGTGTGTGTGTGTGTGTGCATGTGTGTTCTGCTACTATAGCAGTGTACACACGTTCACTTTACATCGAGCTGCTTTGCTACCATGGTTACAGCTAACAGGGCAGACTGCTACTATAGCAGTGTACACATGTTCACTTTACATACACAAGTTGGGCCAGGCGCAGAGAGCACACAATATTTGTGTTCATTTTCTTCCTTCCTTTTGTGTGTCTTGGAAGAGGAATTGGACCATTAATATCCACGCTGGTGAATAATAAGAGTGAGTTTTTATCAGCTTGCTCCTGGGCAAATGGATTGGCCAGAACCCTAACATCAGACAAATGGATTGGCCAGAACCTTAACGTCAGATAAATGATTGGCCAGAACCCTAATGTCAGATAAATGATTGGCCACAACCCTAACGTCAGACAAATGATTGGCCAGAACCCTACATCAGATAAATGATTGGCCAGAACCCGAATGTCAGATAAATGATTGGCCACAACCCTAACGTCAGATAAATGATTGGCCAGAACCCTAATGTCAGATAAATGATTGGCCAGAACCCTAATGTCAGATAAATGATTGGCCAGAACCCTAACGTCAGATAAATGATTGGCCACAACCCTAACGTCAGATAAATGATTGGCCAGAACCCTAACGTCAGATAAATGATTGGCCACAACCCTAACGTCAGATAAATGATTGGCCACAACCCTAATGTCAGATAAATGATTGGCCAGAACCCTAACATCAGACAAATGATTGGCCACAACCCTAACGTCAGACAAATGATTGGCCAGAACCCTAACGTCAGAGACTTATTAGAGAATACAAAAGCAGTATATGTTGTGAAAGATCTACGCCATGTTATCAGACAAGCAAAGCTGGGGCCAGACGAGCAAAGCTGGTGTCAGACGAGCTAAGATGAGGCCACACGAACAAAGCTGGTGTCTGACAAGCACAAAGCTGGTGTCAGACAAGCACAAAGCTGGTGTCGGACGAGCAAAGCTGGTGTCAGACGAGCAAAGCTGGTGTCACACCAAGCACAAAGCTGGTGTCAGACGAGCAAAGCTGGGGCCAGACGAGCAAAGCTGGGGCCAGACGAGCAAAGCTGGGGCCAGACGAGCAAAGCTGGTGTCAGACGAGCAAATCTGGGGCCAGACGAGCAAAGCTGGTGTCAGACGAGCAAAGCTGGGGGCAGGAGCACATTCAAGTATACCTACAGTACAGTGGAAGGGTGTGTGGGGTTTCCAGGAACCCCCCCCCCCCCCCCCAATAGAGAAGAAGGTGGTCTGTATCATAACACCATCAATGTTGTACATGTAAGTGCTGCATTAGATGTAATGAAGTGTACATGTAAGTGCTACATTAGATGTAATGAAGTGTACATGTAAGTACTACATTAGATGTAATGAATGAATAAATGCACTAGCCTTCTATGAACACATGCTTGCATACATGTAAGTGCTAATTAGATGCAATGAAGTGTACATGTAAGTGCTGCATTAGATGTAATGAAGTGTCCATGTAAGTGCTACATTAGATGTAATGAAGTGTACATGTAAGTGCTGCATTAGATGTAATGAAGTGTACATGTAAGTGCTAATTAGATGTAATGAAGTGCACATGTAAGTGCTAATTAGATGTAATGAAGTGCACATGTTAAGTGCTAATTAGATGTAATGAAGTGTACATGTAAGTGCTAATTAGATGCAATGATGTACACATGTAAGTGCTAATTAGATGTAATGAAGTGCACACGTAAGTGCTAATTAGATGTAATGAAGTGTACATGTAAGTGCTACATTAGATGTAATGAAGTGTACATGTAAGTGCTACATTAGATGTAATGAAGTGTACATGTAAGTGCTACATTAGATGTAATGAAGTGTACATGTAAGTGCTGCATTAGATGTAATGAAGTGTACATGTAAGTGCTGCATTAGATGTAATGAAGTGTACATGTAAGTGCTAATTAGATGTAATGAAGTGTACATGTAAGTGCTGCATTAGATGTAATGAAGTGTACATGTAAGTGCTACATTAGATGTAATGAAGTGTACATGTAAGTGCTACATTAGATGTAATGAAGTGTACATGTAAGTGCTACATTAGATGCAATGAAGTGTACATGTAAGTGCTAATTAGATGCAATGAAGTGTACATGTAAGTGCTGCATTAGATGTAATGAAGTGTACATGCAAGTGCTACATTAGATGTAATGAAGTGTACATGTAAGTGCTACATTAGATGTAATGAAGTGTACATGTAAGTGCTACATTAGATGTAATGAAGTGTACATGTAAGTGCTGCATTAGATGTAATGAAGTGTACATGTAAGTGCTGCATTAGATGTAATGAAGTGTACATGTAAGTGCTACATTAGATGTAATGAAGCATGCATGTAAGTGTAAAAGTTAACACATTTCTACAAGTCATGATAACTGGTACAGTACTTGCATGCAGTAATGACAAACACATGCTTGCATGCAGTAGTCACATGACATACTATTAGAACACATGCTTGCATGCCGTAGTCACATGCCATACTGATAGAACTGCTTGCATGCCGTAGTCACATGCCATACTATAGAACAATATGCATTATTCACATGACATTCTGATAGAACACATGCTTGCATGCAGTAGTCACATGACATACTGATGAACACATGCTTGCATGCAGTAGTCACATGACACACTGATGAACACATGCTTGCATGCAGTAGTCACATGACACACTGATGAACATATGCTTGCATGCAGTTGCTGGAGAGCCATGGCCAAGAGGAAAGGGTGTTTCGTCAGTGGGCAAACTTGTTTGACTTCATTCTTCCACTTGAAAAGCACAATATATGTAGCATTGTTCAACAGATGAGCGCAATATATGTCCATCAGATGAGCACAATATATGTAGCATTGTTCCATCAGATGAGCACAATATATGTAGCATTGTGCCATCAGATGAGCACAATATATGTAGCATTGTTCCATCAGATGAGCACAATATATGTAGCATTGGTGCCATCAGATGAGCACAATATATGTAGCATTGTGCCATCAGATGAGCACAATATATGTAGCATTGTGCCATCAGATGAGCACAATATATGTAGCATTGTTCCATCAGATGAGCACAATATATGTAGCATTGGTGCCATCAGATGAGCACAATATATGTAGCATTGTGCCATCAGATGAGCACAATATATGTAGCATTGTGCCATCAGATGAGCACAATATATGTAGCATTGTGCCATCAGATGAACACTATATATGTAGCATTGTTCAACAGATGAGCACAATATATGTAGCATTGTTCCATCAGATGGACCTGACATTTTCAATGAACAAAGCTCTAGTGAACTTTTGAAGCAGACACTTCCTTCTTCAGATGTGAGGAAGTTCCTTGTAGTGAGAGTTCTCAACACCCTTCAGGTTTGGTTCCATGTATCGGTACACGCAATAAATGTTTGATTCTGGGTATCAGTAAATGTAATGAATGTTTGGTTCCGGGTTTCAGTACATGCAATAAATGTTTGGTTCCGGGTATCAGTACATGCAACAAATGTTTGTTCCGGGTATCAGTACTTGCAATAAATGTTTGGTTCTGGGTATCAGTACATGTACTACATGCAATAAATTTTGGTTCCGGGTATCAGTGCATGCAATAAATCCTGTTCTGAAATAACAAACCAATATTGAAAAAGACTGAAAGGTCTTGCAGATCTGGTGCAAATGTCCGCAAGAGATTTTTTTGTTGGCTTAGTCATAAACAAGACCCACGGGTTCACTGGTGCTGCTCAGAGTTCAGAGTTCAAGGTAATATAGTTTCTCTTGTAAACTAACTCTAACTTGAGAGTGGTCAGCTCAATAACTGATCCAGCATTTTCTGCAAGGAGTTTTTCTATTTAAGAAAAGGCCATTGATGGGTTCATACAGACCTACTTTGTCCCTCGGAAGGCACCATCGCCACTCTCTCTCTCTCTCTGTGTCTTCACGGTGTAATCTTGCCATCTCACTGGAGATTAGCCGCTGAGTGGATGAGAGCATCTTAACCTTCACAAGAAATGCACTAGCCTTCTTGATGACTTCACTGGCCGCCCCTCAGAAAGTCTGCACACAGCTCCCTTCTTTAAGATACTAACATGAATGTTGTATCATGTTCTTAATGCTGGGCTAACACTGGGCTGGGTTTCAGTATAGACACGTGCATTGCAACACACACTGTAGTGGACATACTCGCTCTCATCGAGGTCATGCATGGCCTCGCTTCAACATTTAAGATTGATGGGTCCCACTAGAGGATCCCGAGTCATTGAGGGTGTGGTCTATTTGTTTATGAGCATACACAATCACTAACCAAACCTAAATACACTAAACAGCCATGCTCACATAACCACACTATTATCACATGACATATCACATGACATACCGTTAACTCGGCTATGACCTGAATTGTTGACATATCACTGTTATCATGACATCACTATTATCACATGACCAACGTTAGCTATAGGTATCACATGACACTCACTGTTATCACATGATAAACCTTAGCAACAGCTATCACATGACACTCAATGTTATCACATGACCCATCACTATTACCACATGACACAGTACTACCATTATCTTTTGCTCAAACACTACACAATTATACTATCACATGACACAACTGTACCATCACATGACCCACCTTTGTCCTGCGTTGCTTCCACGTGGAGTGACTGGTGGTGTATAAGAGGAACAGCCTCACTAGCGAAGTCCGAAGCGGCAGGGGAGGAGGCTGGAGGGATTTGCCCAATCTCCAAGTGGGTCGGCATCGGCACCTGCTCTGACTAGACAGAGGAGAGAAGGGAGAGAGAGAGAAGGAAGGAGAGAGGAAGAAGGAAGGAGAGAGAGGAGAAAGGGGGAGAGAGAGAAGGAAGGGGAAGGGAGAGTGAAGTAAGGAGAGAGGAAGAAAGAAGGAAAGAGAGGGGAGAGGGGAGGAAGGGAGAGAGAAGGAAGGAGAGAGGAAGAAAGAAGGAAAGAGAGGGGAGGAAGGGAGAGAGAAGGAAGAAGAGAGAGGAAAGAGAGGAAGAAGATTCTTCATCAAGAAATGGCAATCTACCAAACCAACCATCTTGTGGATAACCTTCACCCCCAAAACTAACATGCTCATGAGAAAACAAAACAATGAAAATCAATTTTGTCCTTCGCCATAAAAAGTGTGTCCTTAGAGCATTCCGCTACAAGCATAAAGTTCAAAGCCACGAATTCGGAGGCCTCAAGATTGGTTATGTACACTCTCCTAGGTAAACCCTCCCTGTCACAGAGAGGGCTAGGCATTGCTGCCGAGTACTGTTATCAGCAATGACCTCTCCTCTGAGGCTATATGCAGACTTCTCCGAGGCAATACGCCACAAGAAAGTTTTAAGAGTATTGTTATCAGCAATGACCTCTCCTCTGAGGCTATATGCAGACTTCTCCGAGGCAATACGCCACAAGAAAGTTTTAAGGGAGGATAAGAACTTTTTGTTTACAAAGTGTTGTAAAAACTTGCGATTATGACTTTAGAGTTCCATAGATTCGGCACACTTCCCTCTATGAACTTGATATATATCTCAAAAGATAGCTCTCTGTGTGTGCGACTTTAGAGCTCAATAGATTCTGCACACTTCCCTCTATGAACTTGATATATAGCTTAAAAGATAGCTCTCTGTGTGTGCGACTTAAGAGTTCCATAGATTCTGCACACTTCCCTCTATGAACTTGATATATAGCTTAAAAGATGGCTCTCTCCGTGTGCTCTCTTTTGATACAAAAAAAAAGGTTGCATAGGTATAACCATGCCAAGTTACAGGCAGTCAAAGTTGGGGCCTCGAAACCTCATGCCCAAATTCTCTGCAATTCTAAATCGGAATGTACAAAACAGCTGAAATTAGTACCAGTGGCTAAAGGAAGCCCTACTCGATACAATGAGTGTTTTCATTAGGCGTTAAAGCATGAGTATGCGGTCATGCAGGCAGTTGGTTGATTTCCAAATATTAATTTTCCACTCACTCGCTTGACCAACATACTTGCATTTTAGCGCTTAATGAAAACACTAGGGATTCTTCTAGCCACTGATACTAATTTCATAATTAGGAGCTATGTAGAACTGCAGAAAACTTGGGCATGCACGTAATGAACTTTGACTGCCTGTAACTTGGGCATGGTTATACATGTACTTATGCAACAGTTTTTAGTATCAAAAGAGAGCACACAGAGAGAGCTATCTGTTTATGCTATACATCAAGTTCATACAAATGCAGAATCTCTCCAAGGTCATAACCACAGTTTTGTTTAACACTTCGTAAAATATCGGAAGAGAGTGACAGAGATGGAGAGTTGGAAGAGAGTGACATGATGGAGAGTTGGAAGAGAGTGGCAAAGATGGAGAGTTGGAAGAGAGTGACAGTGATGGAGAGTTGGAAGAGAGTGACAGTGATGGAGAGTTGGAAGAGAGTGACAGTGATGGAGAGTTGGAAGAGAGTGAGTGATGGAGAGTTGGAAGAGAGTGACAGTGATGGAGAGTTGGAAGAGAGTGAGTGATGGAGAGTTGGAAGAGAGTGACAGTGATGGAGAGTTGGAAGAGAGTGAGTGATGGAGAGTTGGAAGAGAGTGAGTGATGGAGAGTTGGAAGAGAGTGGCAGTGATGGAGAGTTGGAAGAGAGTGGCAGTGATGGAGAGTTGGAAGAGAGTGAGTGATGGAGAGTTGGAAGAGAGTGACAGTGATGGAGAGTTGGAAGAGAGTGGCAGTGATGGAGAGTTGGAAGAGTGACAGAGATGGAGAGTTGGAAGAGATTGACAGTAATGGAGAGTTGGAAGAGAGTGGCAGTGATGGAGAGTTGGAAGAGAGTGACAGTGATGGAGAGTTGGAAGAGAGTGACAGTGATGGAGAGTTGGAAGAGAGTGAGCGATGGAAGAGAGTGACAGAGATGGAGAGTTGGAAGAGATTGACAGTAATGGAGAGTTGGAAGAGAGTGGCAGTGATGGAGAGTTGGAAGAGAGTGACAGTGATGGAGAGTTGGAAGAGAGTGAGTGATGGAGAGTTGGAAGAGAGTGAGTGATGGAGAGTTGGAAGAGAGTGAGTGATGGAGAGTTGGAAGAGAGTGGCAGTGATGGAGAGTTGGAAGAGAGTGACAGTGATGGAGAGTTGGAAGAGAGTGAGTGATGGAGAGTTGGAAGAGAGTGGCAGTGATGGAGAGTTGGAAGAGAGTGAGTGATGGAGAGTTGGAAGAGAGTGGCAGTGATGGAGAGTTGGAAGAGAGTGAGTGATGGAGAGTTGGAAGAGAGTGACAGTGATGGAGAGTTGGAAGAGAGTGACAGGATGGAGAGTTGGAAGAGGGTGACAGTGATGGAGAGTTGGAAGAGAGTGAGTGATGGAGAGTTGGAAGAGAGTGGCAGTGATGGAGAGTTGGAAGAGAGTGACAGTGATGGAGAGTTGGAAGAGAGTGACAGGATGGAGAGTTGGAAGAGAGTGACAGTGATGGAGAGTTGGAAGAGAGTGAGTGATGGAGAGTTGGAAGAGAGTGACATTGATGGAGAGTTGGAAGAGAGTGGCAGTGATGGAGAATTGGAAGAGAGTGGCAGTGATGGAGAGTTGGAAGAGAGTGGCAGTGATGGAGAGTTGGAAGAGAGTGACAGTGATGGAGAGCTGGAAGAGAGTGGCAGTGATGGAGAGTTGGAAGAGAGTGACAGTGATGGAGAGTTGGAAGAGAGTGAGTGATGGAGAGTTGGAAGAGAGTGACAGTGATGGAGAGTTGGAAGAGAGTGAGTGATGGAGAGTTGGAAGAGAGTGACAGTGATGGAGAGTTGGAAGAGAGTGGCAGTGATGGAGAGTTGGAAGAGAGTGAGTGATGGAGAGTTGGAAGAGAGTGGCAGTGATGGAGAGTTGGAAGAGAGTGACAGTGATGGAGAGTTGGAAGAGAGTGACAGGATGGAGAGTTGGAAGAGAGTGACAGTGATGGAGAGTTGGAAGAGAGTGATAGTGATGGAGTGTTGGAAGAGAGTGGCAGTGATGGAGAGTTGGAAGAGAGTGGCAGTGATGGAGAGTTGGAAGAGAGTGGCAGTGATGGAGAGTTGGAAGAGAGTGGCAGTGATGGAGAGTTGGAAGAGAGTGACAGTGATGGAGAGTTGGAAGAGAGTGGCAGTGATGGAGAGTTGGAAGAGAGTGGCAGTAATGGAGAGTTGGAAGAGAGTGACAGTGATGGAGAGTTGGAAGAGAGTGACAGTGATGGAGAGTTGGAAGAGAGTGACAGAGATGGAGAGTTGGAAGAGAGTGGCAGTGATGGAGAGTTGGAAGAGAGTGGCAGTGATGGAGAGTTGGAAGAGAGTGACAGAGATGGAGAGTTGGAAGAGAGTGGCAGTGATGGAGAGTTGGAAGAGAGTGACAGTGATGGAGAGTTGGAAGAGAGTGACAGTGATGGAGAGTTGGAAGAGAGTGACATGATGGAGAGTTGGAAGAGAGTGAGTGATGGAGAGTTGGAAGAGAGTGAGTGATGGAGAGTTGGAAGAGAGTGACAGTGATGGAGAGTTGGAAGAGAGTGACAGTGAAGGAGAAGGTCCCATGGAAGAAGAGGATAAAGAAGAGGTTGAACAGAAATAAGTTGTTTGGGCTGTGAAGCCGACTTTTCTCGCTCGACGACGGAGAGAAGCAAAAAAAAATCTTGAGCTTCTGTACCACGTGAAATGAAATGATGCAAAGCATGCCACGCCCACCTGCACAGACGACCACAAGCACGTACTGATTACTGTGAAAACAACTTTGCTATAACATGTCCCCAACCCACACCTGCTGAAGCATCTATTTGACTGCACCGACGGAACAACTCTCTCAAAGAGGCAGTTGATTACATAGGTGGGTAGTTACTTGTACACTGTCATCATCAATGAAGCTCTTGAAAGGCGATTTCCAGAATGGATTTCAAGAAACAGCATTTCTATTATAAGAAAAAGTGTTTGAAACATCATTTCTGTTTAATTTTATTCTATGAAATGTCATTTCTGTTTATATGAAACATTATTTCTGTTCAATTATATTCTATGAAACATCATTAAAAAAAATTATATTCTAGGAAACATCATTCTATTTCTATGAAACACCATTTCTGCATAATTAGCACTAATTAGAAACATTATTTCTGTTTAATTATATTCTAGGAATTCTATTTCTATGAAACACCATTTCTGCCTAATTAGAAACATCATTTCTGTTTAATTATATTCTAGGAAACATCATTTCTATTTCTATGAAACATCATTTCTGTTTAATTAGAAACATCATCTCTGTTTAATTATATTCTAGGAAACATCATAGAACATCATTTTTATTTCTATGAAACACCATTTCTTTTTACTATGAAACATCATTTCTGTTTAACCCTTTCGTGGATGTAAGTGTCATATGACGTGAGAGCAAACTCACTTCACAAAAATATTTATTACAGATCGACCGTTGCAGCTACACGCATACTGATTGTACCAGCGCATGTCCAGAGAGTTGCTCTAGCTATATATTTAATATTGTTGACGTACTACTTCGGTAACTAAGGTAGCCATGACGTCAAACTTGAAGTAAAAATGGATTCCAAGTTTACCGTGAGCGATATTTTGTCAATGTGCTACAACAGTGATTTTGGTCTCTCTGAGAACGAATCCAGTTGCGACGAAGGAGAAGAGGTCCATGCGTACCACCATGGAGAAAGAGTTGTAGCTCCTGAGGAAGTAGCAGCTCTGAGTAGAGCTGTCATTTCTGAGCCTATAGTTAGTGGTAGCCATAGCGCCTTCGTAGATGCGCCTTTTGTCGATGATAGTGTCTCTACAGATGCTGAGGAGAACCAAGAACAGTCCCAAGGTGAGTAGTAAGTCTAGACATAAAATAAAACTTACAAAAAATATGACATTGCAATAGTTGTTTGGGACATTTTTTTCCTGGGTAGTTCCTGGGTTTGAGATTACTAAGAAGGGGTGTGTCTAGCTATAGAACTAAGGTTCGACTATGGCTATAGGGCTATCAATAGTGCATAGAGTAAGTATATGGCGAGGATATACATGTAGATATAGCAGGACACTGACAGAGAGGGAGATATGGGTAGTGGTGCAGCTAGGCCTAGAGGTCCCTGACTGAAAGTAATTGCAGATTTCTCCTTTCACTGGAGAAGCATTTGATGCTGATACAGGGGTCCAGAGTAGTGTGGCTGCTGCACCCGCTCGTCCTTCTGTGTCAATGGTATTCCCTCCAGGCCCTTCATCATCTCAGTATGAGGTATCCCCTCCAGGCCCTTCTACATCATATTGTGTTTACATCATATTGTGTTTACATCTAAACATTGGCTGTGTTTGGTTAGCTATTATTATAGGTATATGTAATATAATTATTATATCATATTTTTGATTATTTTTGCTGAATTATATATTTCCAAATATAACATGTAGCATATCTTTGTATAGAAAATATAGTACAATTGGCAACACATTATAATGATATTCATGGCACTGTGGTTTGTTGCTCAGCAACCATAATTGGGTGCAAAACGATCCTCAAAGCAGGGGCTTTCTCATAGACTATGGTTGCTAGGTACTTCATTGCTTTTCGAAAAGATATGATTTTTTAGAAAAAATAAAACCTTTGTAAAGTTATCCATGAAAGAGGAGTTAATTATATTCTAGGACACATCATTTTTGTCTATGAAACATCATTTCTGCTTGATTATATTCAACGAACACCATTTCTGCTTAATTACATTCTAGGAACCATCATTTCTGTTTAACATCATTTCTGTTTAATTATATTCTAGGAAACATCATTTCTATTTAATGTATTCCAGGAGACATCAATTATATTCTACGAACATCATTTCTGAGAGACGATTGACAAAGAGAGGGAGTTGTCTGTTTAAAACCAAGTGACTGACCCTTGCTCTGGCCTGCCCCCAATGCAGTGGTGCTGAATGTGCATGAAGATGTATCTACGTGCACACTGTACGTACCAGAACAGTCCTTCCGTCCACACAGTCCTTGTCGTCTCCCCACAAGTCACACTCTGACCCCACATCAATAGACTCCCCATGTGCCTTGCGAGCTGCTTTCACGAGCTCCAGCGGGGACATGGGCTGAACAGAGAACACACACCAGTAAACCACACCCATCACAAGCACCCCATCTCATTACCTGCTGCAAGAGGCTGTTCTGCCAGCACTTGAAGATCACATTGTAAGTGGCGTCTCGATTGACTAAGGAAGAGAAACCATACTTCTCAGAGATGGTAGAGACCTGGATGGCATTGGGGATGATGAGAGCCGTTTTCTCTTTGGTAATGGCCTGGATACTTTTGAAAGGAATCGTCAGCTACACACACACACACACACACACACACACACACACACACACACAACAGTTACATAGAGAGAGAGAGAATAGCTTCCAACACTACCATGACAACCACTACCACCAACATATCTCTTCCCAAATAAGGACAAAAACAGGTGATGTAATCATAAAATTGAAATGTGTAACAAACTGCAAACCACACCCACCCTCACAAGCACCATAGCAGTCATGCACAAGTGCATGCATGCTCGACTGCATGCAAGCGTCAAGCTCGTCTATCACATCTCAGTAGCCTTGTGCACACACAACCAACAACAGAGCTTAAGAATTCACAAATCATTACGAATTTAGACGAGGCAAAACTGACCACACCCCTTTTCAAACATCAAAGGGCGACTGCCACTAGCAATAAGCAGTCCCCTCCATACCACACCCCCAGCTGTAACGGCAGTGAGCATGGAGAAAGCGTCGTAGAGAAGAAACAGGAAATGAGCGAGAAACGCAACTGGTTTGGTTAGTATAGACAACTTTCTAACATATAGAGGGTAAGGGTCACCACCAGGGTGGGTTTCATATAGAGGGTAAGGGTCACCACCAGGGTGGGTTTCATATAGAGGGTAAGGGTCACCACCAGGGTGGGTTTCATATAGAGGGTAAGGGTCACCACCAGGGTGGGTTTCATATAGAGGGTAAGGGTCACCACCAGGGTGGGTTTCATATAGAGGGTAAGGGTCACCACCAGGGTGGGTTTCATATAGAGGGTAAGGGTCACCACCAGGGTGGGTTTCATATAGAGGGTAAGGGTCACCACCAGGGTGGGTTTCATATAGAGGGTAAGGGTCACCACCAGGGTGGGTTTCATATAGAGGGTAAGGGTCACCACCAGGGTGGGTTTCATATAGAGGGTAAGGGTCACCACCAGGGTGGGTTTCATATAGAGGGTAAGGGTCACCACCAGGGTGGGTTTCATATAGAGGGTAAGGGTCACCACCAGGGTGGGTTTCATATAGAGGGTAAGGGTCACCACCAGGGTGGGTTTCATATAGAGGGTAAGGGTCACCACCAGGGTGGGTTTCATATAGAGGGTAAGGGTCACCACCTGGGTGGGTTTCATATAGAGGGTAAGGGTCACCACCTGGGTGGTTTTCATATAGAGTGTAAGGGTCACCACCAGGGTGGGTTTCATATAGAGGGTAAGGGTCACCACCAGGGTGGGTTTCATATAGAGGGTAAGGGTCACCACCAGGGTGGGTTTCATATAGAGGGTAAGGGTCACCACCTGGGTGGGTTTCATATAGAGGGTAAGGGTCACCACCAGGGTGGGTTTCATATAGAGGATAAGGGTCATCACTAGGGTGGGTTTCATATAGAGGGTAAGGGTCACCACCAGGGTGGGTTTCAAGGCAAGGGGAGTAGATCCAGTAATAGTGTGTGCAATATGCCATGAAGTCTCCATGGAAACATGGGCATGGTCATAGCCAATTGGGCATGTTCACCACCATAAGCACACTGTCTTCAACCTAGGCAACATGTTGCATACCACCACCTCCTCCTCCTCATCCCATATAGACCAACCCCACAACTCCTGCAGCCAAGCAAACCAAGGCTGGTCACATTCCTACACTCTTGACAAGCACCAAGGGGAGGGAAGGAGGGGGGGGGGGTCAATCAGGGAGGTCCAGTGGGAAAGGGAAGGGGCATGAACCAGCTCCAGTGGAGGGGGCACAAACCAGGGAGGTCCAGTGTGAAAGGGAGGGGGTGAACCAGCTCCAGTAGGTGAACCAGCTCCAGTAGAGGGGGGGGGAGGAACCTGAACCAGGGAGGTCCAGTGTGGAAGGGAGGGGGTGAACCAGCTCCAGTAGAGGGGGGGAGGAACCTGAACCAGGGAGGTCCAGTGTGGAAGGGAGGGGGTGAACCAGCTCCAGTAGAGGGGGGGGGGGAGGAACCTGAACCAGGGAGGTCCAGTGTGGAAGGGAGGGGGTGAACCAGCTCCAGAAGAGGGGAGGAGGAACCTGAACCAGGGAGGTCCAGTGTGGAAGGGAGGGGGTGAACCAGCTCCAGTAGAGGGGGGGGAGGAACCTGAACCAGGGAGGTCCAGTGTGGAAGGGAGGGGGTGAACCAGCTCCAGTAGAGGGGGGGAGGAACCTGAACCAGGGAGGTCCAGTGTGTAAGGGAGGGGAACCTGAACCAGGGAGGTCCAGTGTGTAAGGGAGGGGGTGAACCAGCTCCAGTAGAGGGGGGGAGGAACCTGACCAGGGAGGTCCAGTGTGGAAGGGAGGGGGTGAACCAGCTCCAGTAGAGGGGGGGAGGAACCTGAACCAGGGAGGTCCAGTGTGGAAGGGAGGGGCTCCAGTAGAGGGGGGGGGGGAGGAACCTGAACCAGGGAGGTCCTGTGTGTAAGGGAGGGGGTGAACCAGCTCCAATGGAGGGGGGAGGAACCTGAACCAGGGAGGTGTGGAAGGGAGGGGCATGACACAGCTCCAGTGGGAGAGGGGATGGACCACGGAGGTCCAATGTGACGTGGACCAACAAAGTTGCTGACCAAGTCCTAGCCAGTATGAGGGCAAGTACTTTGAACTTTGTATGCCAATAAAATAATGGTCCAGGCATCACACCACATGTGTGAACTGTCATATGACAGCACTAATTAGCACCACCCAGGTCAATATGTACACTTTTGGCTCTCACATGACCAGCTGCAAGTGACTTGGGGAGCACTACAACACTCAACGCCAACAAAGTTAGACAGCATCTCCATCAGCTACACCTCTTCCTCTCCCACTCTCACACCACATCACACCACATCACATACATACCAGAGTTTCCCAGGAGAAGATGTTGGCATAGAAGCACACCCAGCTCTGTGTGATGTAGACGCGACCATGGATCAGAATATCTCGCTGCAGAGCACACGAATAATCTGTGCAGAGAGACAGAAAGCAAAGCACATGTGAGGTGGGTCACATGACATCTCAATGGCACGGGATGAAGACGTAGTAGAGGGGATCATTTTCTGTTTTAGAACATGTCATTTTCCGTTTTAGAACATGTCATTTTCCGTTTTAGAATGTCATTTTCCGTTTTAGAACATGTCATTTTCCGTTTTAGAATATGTCATTTTCCGTTTTAGAATATGACATTTTCTGTTTGATGTTTCATATATGGTCTTCCTTGAACTGCACGGCTAACAGGTGCACTTCTCTTGGCCCTCAAAGGGCTGAATCTGCCATCTCTATACCAGAGGGATCATTTAACTTTATTGCCCCACTAGCAGGGGAGATTTTTTTCAATAATAAATAATCAAGACTTGTAAAATGCAATATCAAGGGCCTAAAGGCAACTACATAACTCTACATAGATCCCTAATTAGTTATCTCCCTAGATCTACAACTGCTTAGAGGAAAGCCACCAGGCTTGCAAGTGTCTAGTTCTTGTGAAGCCGACCAGGCCTCTGACCAGGCCTCTGACCAGGCCTCTGACCAGGCCTCTGACCAGGCCTCTGACCAGGCCTCTGACCAGGCCTCTGACCAGGCCTCTGACCAGGCCTCTCCCCAGGCCTCTCCCCAGGCCTCTCCCCACAGAAATGAATCCTGAGCAACCATCATGCACCTAATTACAGGGAGCACTGCAGCAGAAATACTTGTAACAAACAACACAACCATTTCCATCACTATCTACACCACCACCATCATCATCACCATTGCCACCACCACACATCACCATTAACACCACCACCATCATCAACACCATCATCACCATTGCCACCACCACCACTATAACCATTGCCACCACCACCACATCACCATTACCACCATTATCATCATCACCATTACCAACACCAGCATCACCACGACCATATCACCACTACCCCCATCATCATAGCCAGGATGAGCTCAGAGGTGCATCTATACCGAGCATTCCAGCAAAGCAAGCGAGCGTCAGCTTGGACACGCTACAGCTGAGTATTTCACAAGCACTCCTGATAGCAACACCACCAACCACCTTCACATTCAGCCTGGCCACTTACTGACAAGTCCCTCTCCTTCAGTATGGCAGAAAGGAACAGATGCTCAAATGAATGCCAGTAGCATGGAAGGGCCTCCTAATAATAGTATTACATGTACATTCAACATACAGTAACCTGCTCAGCTTGCAGGTACAGCTAGACCCATAGCCTGTTCAGCTTGCAGAGTCCCATACATAACCTGTTCAGCTTGCAGGCAGCTAGACACATAGCCTGTTCAGCTTGCAGGCAGCTAGACCCATAGCCTGTTTAGCTTGCAGAGTCCCATAACCTGTTCAGCTTGCAGGCAGCTAGACCCATAGCCTGTTAGTTTGCAGAGTCCCATAACCTGTTCAGTTTGCAGGCAGCTAGATCCATAGCCTGAGACAACACACGTACATGCAATGAGCACCGCTGTGGCCATTATGTGTGTGTGTGTGTGTGTGTGCATGCGTGTGTGTGCAATGGTCTCTTATCTAAGGTCACCAGTATTATGGCTGTTTATTGCAGCCATGTTGTTAATCAGGTACATCTCTATTAAGCACCCACTTTACTCTTAATTTGTTAAGTGTTGGTGGTGGACTAGGTCTCATCCTGCTCGAGAGTCAGTGTTCCTTCCATTACCGGCCACCAGACAAGCTTGTAGATGTGATGTCCACGTATGCCATTCTCAAGGCTCTCAGCTCATCCCATCCCTGTAGCTATAGCCCGGGGAACACACTCTCAGGAATGCATATCTGAATAAGGAATTGATTATGTCTGTGCACACGGACATCGCTTGTTAAGTGGCTACTCTGGTATCAAGCAGCCATTATGGTTGTCAGATGTTGCAAGTATCCTCCCTAACAACCAGACCTTCCACTACTGTACATAGCTAACCATTCTGGAAAATAAAACTGAAACTGGCAGACCTGGTAACTTGTTTCTGTTTCAGTGTATTTGACATAACAATACATTAAAGCCCACCCTATCACTGAAACCATCTAGTGGATAGTGGTTCCACACTTTAAACACACGGGGAGGTCTCATAACCCCCACACGGGAGGTCTCATAACCCCCACACGGGAGGTCTCATAACCCCCACACGGGAGGTCTCATAACCCCCACACGGGAGGTCTCATAACCCCCACACGGGAGGTCTCATAACCCCCACACGGGAGGTCTCATAACCCCCACACGGGAGGTCTCATAACCCCCACACTATGACATGTCTGTACCTGTACAGTACAATTCCACTGAACACATGTCCACAGACTTGGACCAGGGGGAAATGATGGGCCAAGGAGGATTTACTTCAGAAATTGTTTCATAATGTATCTCCAGGGTTTCATTTAGGGGGTGGGGTGGGCGGCTGCCACCCCTTGGAACCTTTTTGCCCCCCCCCCCCCCCCCCTTGGAAATTGTATTATTAAAATTCATTAGAAACTTTGTCGCATCTTTAACCATCATGCCCCCCCCCTTAACCCTTAGAACCCTATGCTCCCTAACATGGGCATGCCCCCCCACCCTATGGTCCTGGAGGGAAAAAAAGAACAAAAATTTCCAAGTTGATTATATTTATTGATAATGCAAAAAAAGAGGGAAATCTCCGGCCGAAATATCGGCCGCTCGGGTCTCTACATATTGGCCGAAAAACCGGCCGCTAGGGTTCTAAGAGTTAATATCCAGATTCCTCCAGTTGCCCCCCCTTGGACAATTTTCTAATTTATGAAACCCTGATCTCCCATGATGACAGGACAATCGCTGGAATCAATTAATCCTTGGGAATCAATTTTGGATTTCACAAGTTCATAGTTGCTTCACACCTAATACTGGCTAGGGCTAGTTCAAAGGTTTAGTTAGGGCTAGTTCAGAGTTTTATAAACATTGGCTAGGGCTAGTTCAGAGTTTTATAAACGCTGGCTAGGGCTAGTTCAAAGGTTTAAGAAATACTGGTTAGGGCTAGTTCAGAGTTTTATAAACGTTGGCTAGGGCTAGTTCACAGTTTTATAAATGCTGGCTAGGGCTAGTTCAGAGTTTTATAAACGCTGGCTAGGGCTAGTTCAGAGTTTTATAAACGCTGGCTAGGGCTAGTTCAGAGTTTTATAAATGCTGGCTAGGGCTAGTTCAGAGTTTTATAAACGCTGGCTAGGGCTAGTTCAGAGTTCTATAAACGCTGGCTAGGGCTAGTTCAGAGTTTTATAAACGTTGGCTAGGGCTAGTTCAGAGTTTTATAAACGCTGGCTAGGGCTAGTTCAGAGTTTTATAAACGCTGGCTAGGTAGTTCAGAGTTTTATAAATGCTGGCTAGGGCTAGTTCAGAGTTTTATAAACGCTGGCTAGGTAGTTCAGAGTTTTATAAATGCTGGCTAGGGCTAGTTCAGAGTTTTATAAACGCTGGCTAGGGCTAGTTCAGAGTTCTATAAACACTGGCTAAGGCTAGTTCAAAGTCTTGCATATCTATGTACCTGGCTAGGGCTAGGGACAAACCTCATCCTGGATAGGGCCAGGGCAGGGTTAGGATTATGCCATTAGGTGGGCAGCAATTTTGAACATTGGGCATCCATAGATATTCCAGGAGAGTCCACAGTGTCATAACATCCCATAATATCCCCTGATCAATCTCCCAGTGCAATGCAAGTGAGCACAGTTAAAGTGGGTGAGTCTCTCCTTCAACACCGCCCCAATTTCCCTCCATGGAGACTTACAGTCGATCAGTTTCTCGCTGGGAGGCAGGGAAGTGAATATTTTGTGGAGCTCGCTGTTCTTGTGATGGTGAGGAGATGTAAATATGTGGAGCAAGCTCATCCCGGAGAAAAACTATGGCGGAAGAGGAGGTGGAGGGGAGGAGGGAAGGAGGAGGTGAGAGAGGAGGATAGGAGAGAGAGAGAAGGGAGGAATAGATAAGGGCCGAGTGGGTACAGTAACACACATCAACACCGAGACCCAGCCTACTCATCAGGGGTACACCTAGAAAAAAAATCTCAAGGGGGGGGGGGAGGGGATTGTCTGTAAATTACAGGCTCCTTCTGTGTGAACATGCATATGGGGAGGAGGGTAACCTCGCTGGGAACACACTCTGCCCCTGCCTAATCAGCATCATCAAACTTCCATGGTTACACACGTAATCTCACAGGCATAACCTCACACATTCCGCTAGTGCAATGAAAAATGCCACAACCCCCCCCCTGTGGTCTTTCAGAACAAAACCCTCTACGATATTTCACTCAAAGAAGCTTTTTGCACATCAACGGATTTAGAGTATCCAGTGCCTTGCTTATGTTCACCTCCACTTGCCTGCTCACCTCACGAGAAATACGTCTCGTATAGCCAGACTATCTTGTTGGTAGAGTTTGCAAAATCCATGCTTAAAAAAAAGAAGTCAACCCTGAGTTTGAAGAGGAAGACACTGTGAACGCTTCCACGATAACCACCCCTTGAACGAAACTCAGCTCACACAGAACTTGTGTACGTGTGTGTGTGTGTGCATGTTGTGGGTATGTCATCTGCATACAAACGCACGGAGGCACTCACTCAACGCATCACTACCTACAGTCAAGAGTAAAGGAAGCAAGCGACATTGATTCCAGGTAGTAAGTGCTCTCTCCACTTCACTTATCATGTCAAATTAACAGTGGAAAGTTCAAAGAAGAGAGTTCTTATCCGGCAATGATCATATGCAAAGCAGCGTCATCGAGGATCCGTCAGTACATGTTTGTCACGATGCTCCCCTACCAGGAGTCCAATCTCACTGCAAAAGATACATCCTCGTAGAATTTGAAAGAATCTTTTAGCCCTCTCAGTCCTAGCAGACTAGCGCTGTAAATAGAGGTCACTCCAATTATAGGCTATTTTAGCTCCACCTACTTCAAGAGTATATGGATGATCACACTCCTGCATCCAACTCACTTCTGAACAGTACTCACTTCTGAACAGTAATAGTACCTACACCACATGGTTTATAAGTCATGAAGTACAGTACCTACACCACATGGTTTATAAGTCATGAAGCTCAGTACCTACACCACATGGTTTATAAGTCATGAAGCACAGTGCCTACACCACATGGTTTATAAGTCATGAAGCACAGTACCTACACCACATGGTTTATAAGTCATGAAGCACAGTATCTACACCACATGGTTTATAAGTCATGAAGCACAGTGCCTACACCACATGGTTTATAAGTCATGAAGCACAGTACCTGCAGTGCATGGTTTATAAGTCATGAAGCACAGTACCTACACCACATGGTTTATAAGTCATGAAGCACAGTACCTACACCACATGGTTTATAAGTCATGAAGTACAGTACCTACACCACATGGTTTATAAGTCATGAAGCACAGTGCCTACACCACATGGTTTATAAGTCATGAAGCACAGTACCTACAGTGCATGGTTTATAAGTCATGAAGTACAGTACCTACACCACATGGTTTATAAGTCATGAAGCACAGTACTTACAGTGCATGGTTTATAAGTCATGAAGAACAGTATCTACACCACATGGTTTATAAGTTGAAGCACAGCGGACATGAGACTGCTAGTTTGACAGGGAGCATGTATTAAATTTTGACACCCTCAGGGATATAGTAGACATGCTCGCACAGTAGTCCTCTCTGCTCTGTCTTTATAGAGAGAGTGCTGCAAGTCTTACTGCAGTTGAACAAGAAGAGGACACTGAGAGTCTCAGCTACTACAAGTCAATTGATTAACCATAGGAGGCCGTACAAGGCACTACACAAGTCTCTTGCATTGACCTCCATAGAGAATGACATCTTGTACATGTACAAGGTACGAAGCTTCTGTCTGTAGACACTAACACATACACAAAGGTATAGTCTGACGATATACCGTTGATCCTCATCATGCCATGTGGTGTCAGGAACAATCATGGAACTAGCCTTAGTCCTAGCTTTGGTCCCAGCTCTAGATCCTAGCCTCCTTTTACAGCCCTAGCCTTGGTCCTAGCCTTAGTCCTAGTCTAGTGCTACATAGCTTTAGTCTTAGCCTTAGTCTAGCCTTGGTCCCAGCCCTAGCCTTGGTCCTAGCCTTAGTCCTAACCTTAGTCCTAGTCCTAGCTTCGGTCCTAGCCTTAGTCCTAGTCTATTGCTAGCTTGAGTCCCAGCCTCACTCCTAGCTAGCCTTATTCCTATCCTTAGCCTTACTACTAGCCCTAGCCTTACTACTACTAGCCCTAGCCTTAGTCCTAGCCTTATTCATATCCTTAGCCTCACTCCTAGCCCTAGTCCTAGCCTTATTCCTATCCTTAGCCTTACTCCTAGCCCTAGTCCTCGCTTTATTCCTATCCTTAGCCTTACTCCTAGCCCTAGTCTTACTACTAGCCCTAGCCTTAGTCCTAGCCTTAGCCTTATTCATATCCTTAGCCTTACTACTAACCCTAACCCTATTCCTATCCTTAGCCTTACTCCTAGCCTTAGCCTTAGCCCTAGCCTTAGCCCTAGCCTTATTCCTATCCTTACCTTACTACTAGCCCTAGCCTTAGCCTTACTCCTAGCCCTTACAGTCATCCATGCCACAGATACACCAGGGTTCAATGAGGGCAGCTAGCTAGCTGGTATATATACTGTTTGCTTTGTCCCTGACAAAAATCCTCGGCGGCGACCATCAGCAGTGGGAGGAGAGCCCTGTAGCAGTGCCACTGGTCTTATCGTTCAGAGGAGAAGTGGTAACAAGGCATCGAGACAAATATCATCTCCAACAGAAAAACCATCTAGTTCGTGTTGATATGTCAATCTATACATCTTTCCCAGTTCATGGATAATGCTGCATATTCTATGAGAATATCTAAACAGCACTGGAAAAGAGTCCATCTCTGCCTCGATCTAAAGATTGTGCAGAAGACAATCTTCAGACGGTGGAGGTGAATTAGAAGTACAAGGTTTGCGTCTCGCTCTCGAATAGCTCTCGGATACAAGTGAAAGTAAAGTCTTGACCAAAACCTCTGCTCACTCTTCACAGCCACAGTCAGATGCCTTCCCAGACCATGCAATGTATCCACACACACACACAAATCAGAGAAGGCCAGCAGAGTGTGGACTCCGTCTAGAAACTCGCAAACCGTGCAGCATGGTCTATACATGTGCACAATTCCTAGAATGAGCAGAACATATGCGCACATTTACATTCGTTGAATGTCCGAGCACACACGTGCAAAGGACGGCAAGGGGGGGGGGGGGGGGGGGGGGGGGGATATGAATGGCACACCACTGGCAGGTGTATGTACGGTGAAGGAAGATGGCTCTGAATGCATGCAGCATCAAGAGGAAGATGGCTCTGAATGCATGCAGCATCAGGAGCAGGAAGATGGCTCTGAATGCATGCAGTATCAAGAGGAAGATGGCTCTGAATGCATGCAGTATCAAGAGCAGGAAGATGGCTCTGAATGCATACAACATCAAGAGCAGGAAGATGGCTCTGAATGCATGCAGCATCAAGAGCAGGAAGATGGCTCTGAATGCATGCAGCATCAAGAGCAGGAAGATGGCTCTGAATGCATGCAACATCAAGAGGAAGATGGCTCTGAATGCATGCAGCATCAAGAGCAGGAAGATGGCTCTGAATGCATGCAACATCAAGAGGAAGATGGCTCTGAATGCAGCATCAAGAGGAACATGGCTCTGAATGCAGCATCAAGAGGAAGATGGCTTTGAATATATGCACTAGGTGAGAGCATATAATGTTCTTAAACTAGGTGAGAGCATAGAATGTTCTTTAACTAGATGAGAATAGAATGTTCTTAAACTAGGTGAGAGCATAAAATGTTATTTAACTAGGGCGAGCGTAGAATGTTCTTAAACTAAGCGAGGCATAGAATGTTCTTTAAAGACTTGTCTCTGATAGCCAGTGGGAAGGAGACATCCCAGCAAAGGACCTGGCCAGGCCTTTAGTGGTTAGCGATCTTGATCAGCAAGTACAAAACTATATCAAGTCATTGAGAACGGCTGGCACTGCAATTTCTGCTGCTGCTCAAGGTATGGTGGCTGAGCCAAGGACAGGACTCTGCTGGTGGAACAGGGGGCAGCACCAAGTTGATGAGGAGCTGGCATGGTTGGGGTCAAGGACAGGACTCTGCTGGTGGAACAGGGGGCAGCACCAAGTTGACGAGGAGCTGGCATGGTTGGGGCCAAGGATAGGACTCTGCTGGTGGAACAGGGGGCAGCACCAACTTGACGAGGAGCTGGCATGGTTGGGGCCAAGGACAGACTCTGCTGGTGGAACAGGGGGCAGCACCAACTTGACGAGGAGCTGGCATGGTTGGGGCCAAGGACAAGACTCTACTGGTAGGGGCAGCACTAACTTGACGAGGAGCTGGGCAACTTCCCTCATGCGGAGGATGAGGTATGTGGGGGGAGCTGCCACTTCAAGCTAAAAGGCAGGTCATTGCTGCTGAATACAAGCAGAATATCTTATCAAATATCAAGTCAGGTTGCAGTGCACAAGGTTCCCTCACACCTGTAGCCATCCACTGGGATCAAACACCAGGAGAGGTCATGCCGACTATCTATGGACGATGGCCGAGCAGGGCCACAACGAGTTGAGACGGCCGCCCTTAGTGATAAACGGCAGGTTATTTCTACGGTACCTGTCCCTCTCAATGGGGAATTTCTACCCTTTAAGATCTTGTATCAAGGGGAGACTGATCGTTGCCATCTTAACTACGCTCCTCATAGTGATTTTGGCATTTTCCACAGACCCTAATCCCTGGCTAATGGAGAGAAGGTCCTTCTCTGCACTAGGAACATTCTTCTTCCTCGCGCGTCCGGAAGGTTTGTGGTGATGTCTTCTCCAGACCAGCCAGGCCTCGTGGTGTTTGTGATATACCTCATGGGCACTTGGTTCCAGAGATTGACGAGGCTCTTGAAGAAACCAAACTCCTGAAGGTTGCAGTTCCCACTAGCTGGAGAGATCAGCTGCAGCTCTAGAACCAAGTGCAACTACAGCTCTGAAGGACCAGCTTAACAAACTTTTGGCAGCGGCATGAACAAGAAATGCAAGCAGCTACAGTAAGGCAAGAACCAGATGTCTAGGCTGATGTGCGCCTTTCAGTCTTGAAAGAGCTGAAAGCAAAATGGGGCATCTCGGCTGCAAACTCCTCAACTAGGCATCAGTGGGTTAAAAGAAGCCAGTGTTGCTGCTGCAATTGAAAAACAAAGTGCTCTTGCTGATGCAGAGCATGAAGATAATAAAGATCGTCTCGAAGGGCTGGACTCCGACTATGAAAACTGAAACATTTCATCATGTTAATTACTCCTTCATGTTGTGGTGACTCTAGTTTCGAGTAGAGTGCAGTAATTTCCTTGATAAATTTTCCCTTCCTCGCCAGTACTTGCAATCAGTGGTGGTTATTATATTTAAAATGCAAAGCTAAGATAACATTTACAATTTCCTGGTGCTCAAAATCCAAATGCTCACTAACGTGCAAAACTTTGTAGTGATACAGTCACCACCCCTAAAAGAAACATTGCCGGAAGAAAGGGGAAAACACACACACACACAAAGATTAGCGATGTTTGAAAGCATTAGTCCCATCACCACAGATTAGACTGATCTGTCAACAAACTCTCAGTTGACACAGTAGATATAACGATTTTCTCCATAATCAACTTAAATTGACTCATTTGGCATTTTGGCTAGATGCTCTAGCCTGCACGAGTGAGTGGCAATGTCAGAGACAATTGCTCAATTATTGTAAAGTAATATTTAAAAACTACTAATGTTTAGCCTCTGCCTTCAGGATTTCTTAACTTTTGTTTGGAATGGACTTGAGCTGATTTAAGTTCCATTCTGTAGGTCTGATATAACTCCAAGTTTGATTATTCTGCACAACTGAGTCCTAATGTCATAGCATGTGATAATTGCACAGTCATTCAGAATTTAGGCCGGGATTTAGATAGAATTTAGAGGTGGGATATTTAGGCTAGGATTTAAAGTAGAATTTAGAGCTGGGATTAAAATACAAAACTAGAGCTGGGATTAAATTACAAACTAGAGCTGGGATTAAATTATTAACTAGAGCTGGGATTAAAATATTAACTAGAGCTGGGATTAAATATAAACTAGAGCTGGGATTAAAATATAAACTAGAGGTGGGATTAAATTATTAACTAGAGCTGGGATTAAAATATAAACTAGAGCTGGGATTAAAATATAAACTATAGCTGGGATTAAATATAAACTAGAGCTGGGATTAAAATATAAACTAGAGCTGGGATTAAAATATAAACTATAGCTGGAATTAAAATATAAACTAGAGCTGGGATTAAATTATAAACTAGAGCTGGGATTAAATTATTAACTAGAGCTGGGATTAAATTATAAACTAGAGCTGGAATTAAAATATTAACTAGAGCTGGGATTAAATATA
>JAQNBH010000006.1:11993814-12113814 GCA_028752905.1 Cladorhizidae sp. MBARI D1340-BT2
CATGCAGAGGTAATCCCAGGGTTGCCACTCGCTGGGAGGGTTGATGCCATCTACAAATAGTTGGTTAATTTGACCAACTCCATCACCATGCCTGCATAGGTAACCTCATTACTGACGCACTGATCCAGAAGGGTGATCTCTATCTAGAAGGGTGATTTCTAGATCTAGAAGGGTGATTTCTAGATCTAGAAGGGTGATTTATAGATCTAGAAGGGTGATCTCTATCTAGAAGGGTGATTTCTAGATCTAGAAGGGTGATTTCTAGATTTAGAAGGGTGATATCTAGATCTAGAAGGATGATTTCTAGATTTTTAGATTTAGAAGGGTGATTTCTAGATCTAGAAGGGTGATTTCATTTAGAAGGGTGACTTCCAGATCCAGAAGGGTGATTTCTAGATCTAGAAGGAATCTAGAAGGGTGATTTCTGGATCTAGAAGGAATCTAGAAGGGTGATTTCTAGATCTAGAAGGGTGACTTCTAGATCTAGAAGGGTGATTTCTGGATCTAGAAGGAAGGGTGATTTCTAGATCTAGAAGGGTCTGGATCTAGAAGGAATCTAGAAGGATGTTCTATCTAGAAGGGTGATTTCTATCTAGAAGGGTGATTTCTATCTAGAAGGGTGATTTCTAGATTTAGAAGAGTGACTTCTAGATCTAGAAGGGTGATTTTTAGATTTAGAAGGGTGATTTATAGATTTAGAAGGGTGACTTCCAGATCTAGAAGGGTGATTTCTGGATCTAGAAGGATGATTTCTAGATTTTTAGATTTAGAAGGGTGATTTCTAGATTTAGAAGGGTGACTTCCAGATCTAGAAGGGTGATTTCTGGATCTAGAAGGATGATTTCTAGATCTAGAAGGGTGATTTCTGGCCGAATCCATAAAATGGAAAACGAAGATTTTATCAGCTCGAGTTGTTTTTATACATGTCAAGCTTGTAACCGACCCTAGCGACCCTGGCCTCCCTTGAGGGCAGGGAGGAAATAGGGTCTGGGAATAGTGTAGGAGGTGATGTGTGTTGGTGTGGGTGGGGATAGTGGTTGGTGCGCGTGGTGATAATGTGGTTATAGTGTGATTGGTGAGGGTAGTGATAGTGGTTGGTGTGGGTGGTGGTATATAGTGGTTGGTAATAGTGGTTAGTGTGGATGGTGATAATGGTTGGTGATGGGTGTGGGTGGCGAGTGGTTGGTGTGGGAGGCGATGGTGTGGTGTGGGAGGTGATGGTGGTTGGAAGGTGGTTGGTGATAGTGGTTGGTGTGGGTGGTGATAAGTGTAGTGGTAAAGGGTCATCTAACTGGTTGTGGTCTACTGGGTATAGTATAGTCCTGTTTTTAAATGCAGTTGTTTTTGCAATCACCTTGGGCTTTTCATTAGACAATTATCTCACACACATCAGGTGATCCCAGCACCTAAAGTACCAGGTGTGCTCTAATTGGACCCCATCACCAAAGCGATTAGTGGCCGGACAGGCAGCACTCTTGACTGAACTATGTGAGGGGGCAGACACCAGGAAGGGATGTTTATGGCTTTCTGAGAGGGGAAAAGTCAGAACATACCCTGGGGGCCACCCAGTCATGGTTCATCTCTTCACTAACTGTACCGTACAAGAATACCTAGTTCTGTATCTGTGAGAGACTGTTTAGACATCTTCACCAGCTGGTTCCCATAGCGCAGATAACCATTACATCACCATGGTGACATCACGAGCATTGTTAGATACATTACTCTAGCTATTTTCCTGGCCATTGTCCTGGCCCTAACTCCAGCACTTCCCTTGTCCTAACCATAGCCCTGGCCTTAGCCACTTCACTGGCCCTAGCTATTGCCCTGGCCCTAACCCTAGCCACTGTCCTGGCCCTAACCCTAGCCACTGTCCTGGCCCTAACCCTAGCCACTTCCCTAGCCCTAACCCTAGCCACTGCCCTGGCCATAACCCTAGCCACTGCCCTGGCCATAACCCTAGCTGAAGCCTTAATCGAGTACCAATCTGTAGTGTATTGACAATGGTCATCATGTTGATGTAATGCCAGGCTTCAACCATGAAGAAGTCACCTGCATACACGTACATGTATCCATGCTCATGTACGTACATATTCCCAAAACATGTCCTTGCCTAGTGGGCATAACTGTACACTCACTGCCTAGGGCTATGGGTGTTTAAGAGCTAGGGCTAGGGGCCAGGGCTACTAGGGTTAGGGCTATGCCGGGACTAAGGACATCCTGGGAGAGTCCCTAGTCCCAAGAATCCCAGGAAGTCTGACAGTGTTGGACAATACTCCATCTTCCCTGTAACAATCTCTCTCTCTCTCTCTCAGTGTGTGTGAGTAAGTGAGAGAGAGTGTGTGTGTGTGTGAGTGAGAGGGTGTATGTGTATTGTGCCTTTGTGAGCTATGGAAACATTCACCCTCTGGCTACTATGATATACAGATTCTAAAACACCCCCCCAAGAAGAGGGTGTAACTGTTGGGGGAGAGGGGGGGGGGAGTTAATTATTTAGCACACTACACACACACACATGCATACACACACACACACACACACACATGCACCACATACACACACACACCTACAGAACAGCACCCACCTCACTGGTACCCTCCCACTGACATAATGAGTCAAGCCCTCTCTATAGGTGGATTTACACTGCCTTAAAAGTAACGTAACGTAGCACATTGTAGCACACACAAGCAGTTCACATTAAACACATATATACATGTAGTATGTACACATAACATAACATACACTGCAGCATACGGCATAACATAATAGTGTGCATTTATTAGAAAATTGGAAAGAGAATGCCTAGAAAGCTATAGCAGCCTCCTTTGCCTGAAGGCTCTCTCGGGTATCCATTGGTGAGTGCACTCCAAATGGCATTGCATGTGTCTAGTTATCACAGATAGTGGAGTGACTAACTTATAACTGATAAATGCATCGAATCTGCAGTAGCCTAACATCCAAGGGTCATAGCTAACCTTTCACCTTTCACTGGCTGACACTGGGTTTCTGAAATTAGTGTGCCGACGAGAGATAGGGGGCCAAATAGACTTAGTAAATGTGGTAGATTCATGCGAAAGTACTTGACATAGCTATGGTGGTCTGTAAAGTCAAGTTCCTGAGTAAGAGTAAGTGTGTGATATTCTCCTCTCTTCTCCAGTTGCATTTATTCTCCCACTATATATGCTCTTATTTTCCTGGCAAGTCACCTTCCAACAGTAACAGTACAACAGCAGTAGCAACAGCAGTAGCAGCAGCAGCAGTAACAGTAGTAAGAGCAGCAGCAGTAACAGCAGCAGTGGCAGCAGTAACAGTAGTAACAGCAGCAGCAGCAGTAACAGTAGTAAGAGCAGCAGCAGCAGCAGTAGTAGCAGCAGCAACAGCAGCAGCAGTGACAGCAGTAGTAGCAGTAGTAAGAGCAGCAGCAGCAGTAACAGTAGTAAGAGCAGCAGCAGCAGTAACAGTAGTAAGAGCAGCAGCAGCAGTAACAGTAGTAAGAGCAGCAGCAGCAGCAGCAGTAACAGTAGTAAGAGCAGCAGCAGCAGCAGCAGTAACAGTAGTAAGAGCAGCAGCAACAGCAGTAGCAATAATAACCTAAGAAATCACAGCCATTTTGTGAGAATGCACTGACAGAGTGAATTGCTTTACAATATGTTATGTGGCATTACCTATTCTTTACATTATGCTATATTATATTATGCCATGTTATGTTACACGATGCTTGTTATGTTATGCTATGCTGTGTTACGTTACGCTATATTATGTTACGCTACGTTACGTTATGTTACACTGTGCTTGTTATGTTACGCTATGGAAACAACATGAATATGACAACTAAGTACTTGACGCACGCACATTCCACTAATAACCTGCTTGGTACTGCCTACTCTATGTACATGTACATAGGTAGAGGTAGATATGTGGTGGACGTGGTACAGTAACAACAACAACAACAACAACAACAACAACGTTCTTAACAACTTTTCAGGTAAACAGAAACATGTACACAAAATCTCCACCATGCCCATTACTCATCATGGCTCAAGCGGTGTGTGTACACGGCCAAGAAGCAGAGTCTTGCAATGCAACCTCAACTGCATGGGATCACAGTTTGGTAAAAATGACCTTCTGTGATACCGTCAATATATTATTGCTCACTGCAATGAATACGCAATATTTCCATCCAAAAGTACATTTACTGGAAGAGACTTGATTGAGTATCATGTTGCTGTAGCACCGACATATTCTACACTGACAAAAATGGGAGGGGTTTGTTCCCATAGTTACCTGTGGGACGATACTAGGTTGGTGACGTGCATGGGACTGGTGGGTGGAATGGGGCTCCCTGCAGGTCTCGGGCTCATTGCAGGCCTCGGCCGCTCCAGGCGGTCCATACTCGGAATTGGACGTGTCTCCATTACCAGCCTGACGGAGGATGTTGAGGGTGCAAAGTCCACATCCATACCCACATCTTGAGTGGACTGGTGGACGAAAAGCAACGTGATCAGGCACCAGGGAGAATGGTGGAAGGGAGAGGTGGGAGGGGTAGGAAGGAGAAGGGGAGAGAAGGGAAGATGGAGAGAGAGAATAGGGGTTGAAGAGAGGAGTGAGGGAGAAGAGAGGCAAGGAGATTGATACATGATGATCAAATGAAGTAGCACATCATTGTAGATTGGCCGTTGCTAAGTTGAACAACCCAGTACAACATTTAGCCTGCAACCCTCCCCCCCCCCCCCCCCCGAATAGATAGATCAAGTTGTGACAATCTTAAACGTTCCGACATTGAATGTCGACATTCCAAAGCATCTAGTCGAAATGTCGAGTGAATAAAATTTGAAGTTGATTATTGAGAAGGTGATTTTAATATCAAGAGTTCATTGAGATCTTACTCATATTCAAAGCAGCCAACCTGCATGAGGTTCCCAAGCCAACAAGCTTGACAAAGGCCCTGTCATTACTTATCACTCGCAGACAAGAGACGCTGCAGAAAGGGGGGAGGGGCTTTTAGCGATAGCACTCTCTGTGTCGGTCTGACCCCTACCCCTGCTTCAAAATGGCAGAGCCAAAAATACCCACACAACAACAAAGCCCAGTCATGTATCTCTGCTAAAACTCATTCTGGCAGCCTTCTTAGAATTCTACACAGTGGTTTCTGCCGATGAACTCCAAAAACCCTCGGTGTACCTCGAATCTTCACAAAGGTAGTAAACCAGCAACAGCAACAGCAACAACAACAGCAACAACAACAACAGAGAAACGTGTCTGAGCATTATGCCTCCTTGCTTCTATCTACCCCCCCCTCCCCCCCCCCCCCACACACACACATAACTTCCATGAAGCAGGTCCACTCCTTATAATTTTACTGCCAGAAGACTCGAAATTGTCCAATGCATTGGAGGGAGTCTCCGAGAAGTTTACTCGAGTGACAATGGTCAACAGCACAGACCTTCAACAAAGGTGTATCTAATGGTACTACTAAAACTCACATCGGCAGTTCCTGAGCCGCCTAAAGGGTGTGGTCTTGGCCACAAGCCCCTGAAAGATTCTCAGCATGCCCTGAATCCTTCGCTAAGCTAGTAAATCAGCAGAACACAAAAATGGTAGAAAGTGCAAAAACTCGACAAGATTTCATCCATGCATGCATGCATTTCTGTTCCTCCGTGCATGACCTGCGTACAACAGGTCCACTCATAACCACTTGAGTACCAGAAGATTCCTATGCCCTTGACTACTCCATCTCTCCATCGCAGAATAAACCAGTTGGTGAGGAACATGAGGCGAGTAATTTCTTCGAAGATGCAGTTAAGCTAGAACATGTGCTTGTATTATAAGCAGAACAAATGACCCGCACTTAGTTCTGCTGTTGGGTTTGTGGAGTTCTCACTCTTGGGCAATTGTTACCAAGTCCAAAGGAAGTCGTAGCTGATCCTCTACCAAGTTTTCCTGAGCAACTGTTATCCTTTGCCAAGTCCCTGAGCAACCATTGCCAAGTCCCTGAGCAACCATTGCCAAGTCCCTGAGCAACCGTCACCAAGTCACTGAGCAACTGTTGCCAAGTCCCTGAGCAACTGTTGCCAAGTTCCTGAGCAACTGTTGCCAAGTTCCTGAGAAACTGTTGCCAAGTTCCTGAGCAACTGTTGCCAAGTTCCTGAGCAACTGTCGCCAAGTCACTGAGCAACTGTTGCCAAGTCCCTGAGCAACTGTTGCCAAATCCCTGAGCTGTTGCCAAGTTCCTGAGAAACTGTTGCCAAGTCCCTGAGCAACTGTTGCCAAGTTCTTGAGCAACTGTAAATAAACAAACAAACGAACTGAAACTGGGAAAGAAAATTTTATTTAGAAGAAACAGGATTGTACCCAGGTTGACCACAATCAGTTTGATGACCCTTTACCACTTAAATCAGTCCTGGTTGGTGGATATGATATTAAAATGGTAAAGGGTCATCTAACTGGTTGTGATGGGTACGGGCTTTGTTTCCTCTCTTTCTTTTTTTGTCAATCCAATAGATGCACTTGTAGAAACTTTTTTGTTCTTGTTGTTTTAATATTAAGATCACCAGCCGAGATCCCTGCACTCTGTGGCGGGAGTTCTATCAAGCTAGTGTGGAATCAGTGACCTCTATATATACACACACACACACATGCACGCACACACACACACACACATGCACGCACACACACACACACACACATGCACACACATGAACAACCATAGCTGGTTACTGATCAATAAAACAAGCAAAAATGCAAGCCATTTCACAGAATACTGTGATGTTGGTAAGGGGTCAACTGGTGATCTTGAGTACCAAGTCAACAGGAAGGGGGGAGTGAATGGTTCCATCTGGGATGAACTGGGGGGTGGGTCTTGAGTGCCAAGTCAACAGGAAGCGGGAAGTGAATGGTTCCATCTGGGATGTACTGGGGATGGGTCTTGAGTACCAAGTCAACAGGAAGGGGAAGTGAATGGGGATGAACTGAGGGTGGATCTTGAGTGCCAAGTCAACAGGAAGGGGCAAGTGAATGGTTCCATCTGGGTAGAACTGGGGGTGGATCTTGAGTGCCAAAGTGAACGACAAACACAGAATTTCCCCTTTATGTAGGTAGTAAGGTGAGATGTCCCACTCCATTGATGAAGTGCTTTCAAGCTGGTGGCCCTAAACACACACACACACACACACCACACACACACAGTGCATACAGAGAGCTATCCATTAGGACTACTAATTTTTCCTTCCCCCCCTCCCCCCTTTTTTGGGGGTACAATAGGGGGGGGAGAAAAAAAGAAAGAAAAAAGGGGGGGAAAGTGGAGGGAAGAAGTGAAGAATGATTCCACCCGAGATAGAATCCTTTAGAATCCTTGAGAAAACAGGTGAGGGAGGGGAGGGGAAGAGAGTTGGCGTACCAAAGCGAACGGCCAACCCCATAGAATCCCCCCTTTGCTGTATATGCATAGGAATGTGCACACTTTAGCAATAAACATTGTGAAGGACTAATAGATCTGCTATGATGGTTAGTTCTGGAGTTAACTTCTTGAAGGAAGCTGCATGACACAAGAGTGATGTTGGATTTCAGTAATACATTCAACTTATGTGTGAAGAGATAAGATGCTGAAGGTGGTGGAGACATGGCTCCTGACATACTGAACACTCTCTAGCCCTAGCCCTGAAGGTGGTGGAAACATGGCTCCTGACATACTGAACACTCTCTATCCCCAGCCCTGAAGGTGGTGGCTCCTGACATACTGTACACTCTCTATCCCCAGCCCTGAAGGTGGTGGAGATATGGCTCCTGAATACTGTACACTCTCTAGCCCTAGCCCTGAAGGTGGTGAAGACATGGCTCCTGACATACTGAACACTCTCTATCCCCAGCCCTGAAGGTGGTGGCTCCTGACATACTGTACACTCTCTAGCCCTAGCCCTGAAGGTTGTGGAGATATGGCTCTTGACATACTGTACACTCTCTATCCCCAGCCCTGAAGGTGGTGGAGATATGGCTCCTGACATACTGAACATGCTTGTGATCACTCAGGGCATGCTGCTCCTACCACTTTGCTATGGGGCGATGAGACCATTCTTTGCAGCATGTATGCAACAAGGTGACCCTTAGGGTCCTCTACTTTCCTGACTGGCCATCCATCGTCAATCCACTGGGCTGTCTGCAGAGTTCTGTATCTAGATGACATCACCCTGGAAGGCACACCTGAAGCCATTGTAAATAATCTTGAGATCATCGAGAAGATCAAACAGGGCTGTGTTGAATTTTCAGAAGTCTGAGATCATCCGCATTGACTCTGTTACAAGGGGGCATTTTAGTTGCCTTCCCGGGAGCTTAGGTAATCGACCCTTCCGAAGCCTGTCTCCCTTGGTAATAAGGACTCGGTATCTGCTGCTCTCAAGGCGAAGCTAATACTTCCTCAAAAAGTTATGAGCAGCAGGCTTGAGCATTGATGTCCTCCTATTTCTCCGGAACTCTCTCTCCATCCCTAAGCTTCTTTGCCTGTTACGAACCTCTCCCTGTTTTTCCTCACCCATCAATACATCAATGGCAGTGTATGGCTGATGATCCAGCATGGGCCCAAGTTGCTCTTCCTGTAAAGTATGGTGGTCTAGGAATCCATCATGCCAGGAAGCTTGCTCCTCATGCCTATTTGGCTCAGCTTCTGCCTCACTGGAGCTCATCCAACTCTTTCTCTGCCACTTCACTTTCAGTCACTCCCTTTTCCTAACAGGAGGCTGCCCTATCTATGTGGTCTCCCTATCTATGTGGTCTCCCTATCTATGTGGTCTCCCTATCTATGTGGTCTCCCTATCTATGTGGTCTCCCTATCTACATGTATATGGTCTCCCTATCTATGTGGTCTCCCTATCTATGTGGTCTCCCTATCTATGTGGTCTCCCTATCTATGTGGTCTCCCTATCTATGTGGTCTCCCTATCTATGTGGTCTCCCTATCTATGTGGTCTCCCTATCTATGTGGTCTCCCTATCTATGTGGTCTCCCTATCTATGTGGTCTCCCTATCTATGTGGTCTCCCTATCTATGTGGTCTCCCTATCTATGTGGTCTCCCTATCTATGTGGTCTCCCTATCTATGTGGTCTCCCTATCTATGTGGTCTCCCTATCTATGTGGTCTCAAGGCCATGACCATCGTCCACCACCAGCTTAACACATCCAGAAGACATCGATAACTATATAGCGGTGAGGACAGATGATTCAACTGCTGGAGAATGCTGCTAATGACTTGGCACATGCTCGGCTATCAGCCAAAGAGCCTGCTGGTGCGTGGCTTCATGCTCTCCCAATTTCCCCTGTGGACCTGATGATGGATGACAACACCGTCAGTGTCGCTGTTGGCCTTCGTTTGGGATCAACTTTGTGTCACCCCCACTCCTGCCAACATTGTGGAGTTGAAGTTGACCATTAGCCACCCATGGTCTCAGCTGTAGTGAAGGATCATCACCATGTAGCTATAAATGACATCCTACACCATGCTCTGACATCTGCTGGGATCCCATCGATGGAACTACATGGTCTCCACAGATCAGACCGGATGGGGTGACCTTGCTCGCTTGGAAACACGGCAATCCCTTAGCAACGTGCTGCAGGTGCAGTAGCTGCTGCAGCAGATGAAGGAAAACCGTGGCCACACCCACAAGTTTGGACTAAAGCCATTCCTTCACCCCGGTGGCCACTTGGGGGTCACTGGATGCAATTCAAAGGTTTTCATCAAATACCTTGGCCGCAGGGCTCGTCAGAGAACTGGTGAGGTGATTTCCCTCGCTTACCTTATCCAGCGACTGTCAGTGGCAGTGCAGAGGGAAAACTATTTCTATTTAGGGGCCCATTGGTGGGTAGTGTTACCTTAGTTATTTGTAAAATACTGTGTATATATATGCAGTATATAAACTGTTGATATACTATATACTGTATACACTGTATATATACTGTATATACTGTATACACTCATATATATACTGTATATACTGTAATGTATGTATATACTGTAAATATAGTATATATACTGTATATATATATACTGTTGCTATACTATATACTGTATACATTGTATACATATATGTACTGTATATACTGTATATAAACTGTATCTATATTGGATTGATGAGTCAAAAAAGAACTGAAACAAGAATTTACCAAATGTAGACCACAAACATTTACATTTTGGGGGTGTGCCTGTTAAAGTAAGGAAGACCAATATTATACATCCTTTTTTTTAAAACCTTTGTTATATTTGGTGTCCATATTTTAATAGGTCAGTTCTAATAAGTGTGTGTGACTTGGTACATTCCTGTGGTTCATTGCTTGCTTGACAAGCCATACGCTCTAATTATATAAATCAAATCGTTTTGTCTTAGTTTATGTTTAGTGACCTGATCTCTCCAAAGGTCTCTCTCTCTCTCTCTGTCTCTCTCTCTCTCTCTCTGTGTGTGTGTGTGTGTGTGTGTGTGTGTGTGTGTGTGTGTGTGTGTGTGGTTTCTTTTCAAGCTGCAAATGTTAAGTGTCCCAGTTTGGACAAGGAATATCTGGACCAATCTCCACCAGTTAGTTCCCCCAAGGCTACTACACACACAACATGTTACAAACACACACAAACACACAGCAGCTGCTATTTAAGTATTATGTGCCCTTCATATATATATATATATATATATATATATATACAGAGAGTCTTCAATGCATTCTTTCTCTTTGCTACTGATGCTATGGGGACAAACAACTGAATACACTGGGTTGAGGCAGGTTGACAATAGCTCTATGGAGACACACACTGGACCAACACCACACTAGGTTGAAGCAGGTTGAAGCAGGTTGACAACAGCTCTATGGTGACACACAACTAACAAGCTAATGCATATGTAATTACAGACATGCCCTCCTCACATCCGCACATTTTCTCCCACTCCAAGCAGCTGCATTTGCTTGCTGGCAGAGGGGCGGTCACTCTTAGCCATGTCCTGAATGCTGGTGAAGTCTACATGGTGATGGATGGACTTCAGAGGAGGAGGTGCGTGCATCTTCATCGGCTGTGCTTGCTGTTGTTGCTGCTGCTGTTGTTGCTGCTGCTGTTGCAGCTGTTGTTGTTGCTGCTGTATCTGTATTTGCTGTTGAAGCACTTGGTAAAGGAGCTGTTGAAATCCGTTCGGCGTAGCTGCAGCTCCGGCCAGACTGGCCACCGGCAAGGACAGGGACGTCCCAGGGTGGAACAGCTTCTCTCTGCAAGGGCAGACAAGAGATCACGCTTATTTGGTTGCAATCAAAGGGAAGGAGGTAATGGTAGCCATCAGTGGGCAAGAGAGAGGAGAGAGAGAGAGGAGGTGCAATCAAGGGAAGGAGGTAATGCTAGAGCCATCACTGGGCGAGAGAGAGGAGAAAGAGAGAGAGGAGGTGCAATCAAGGGAAGGAGGTAATGGTAGCCATCACTGGGCAAAAGAGGAGGGAGAGAGAGAGAGAGGTGCAATCAAGGGAAGGAGGTAATGGTAGCCATCACTGGGCGAGAGAGAGGAGAGAGAGAGGAGGAGGTGCAATCAAGGGAAGGAGGTAATGGTAGCCATCACTGGGCGAGAGAGGAGAGAGGAGAGAGAGAGGAGGTGCAATCAAGGGAAGGAGGTAATGGTAGCCATCACTGGGCAAAAGAGGAGAGAGAGAGAGGAGGAAGGCAGAAGATGAAAAAGGTCAGAAAGTACAACCCAAGTGGGCCGGGGAGCAAGCGTAACTTGGAGGAGGAGGAATCTTTCAAGAGCACATGCACACACTATCATCAGGGTTTTATCTGGGAGAGGGAGACCAGGGTGTAATGCCTCCCATCCCACCCCACCCCACAGGACATGTCCCTCCTCACAACTCAATTATTATTATTATTTTTTTTTTTGGGGGGGGGGGTACATTTTTTTAAACCTATTTTTATTTTTTATTCTTTGCAATTAATATGCTCCCAGAAGATGGCTTGTTGCAAGAGCTTTCCAAGGCTTGTAGGCTTGTTATAAGTCTGTACAGTGATGACTAGTATGCTCCTTAAAAACTTTTGCCTGCAACCATTCACAAGTTGAGAACCAGAACAACATAATTACGTGCATTATGAGCAGCTGTTTGTTCAGGCAAAAGTTGCCAATGATTTTGCTTCTTGGTAAAAAAAATTCTTTTTAGACCTCTTTTTTCTTTCTTAAAAAAACAAAAAACTTCGGCTCGTAACGTAATTAGGTGGTTCTGTTTCAAGGTGGTCTGGATACAGTTATTTTTTAAGTCGAGTCTACTTGTCACCTCTTACAGACCTCATAAAGTATATCATTGGAAAGATCTTGAACAACTTTATCTTCTGGTTCCAAAACTAATGATTCCAAAATTAATTCGAAGAATAATTATGAAAAAGTAGTTCCAAAATTAACTGAAAAGAATAAAAATAAATGTTATTATTAAGGGTTTTGCTTTTGCTTAACCCTCCACCCCTGTGTTTCCCCCAAAAAACAATATCCCGAGATAAATCCCTCACCATCATATTCCCTTCTTGATCATTAATGTCCCTATACTGTGTCTGATCATTGAACCAACTCAATCTTGAGGTTCTGGTGGTCCTAGTTTTAAAAGAGAAAATGATGAGTTCTAGTCTGTGCAACAGTTCCTGAGCACACTTTCTTGTGTCTTGCATCTAGCTGGTGTGGTGAGTTGTAGGTGCAACAGTTCCTGAGCACACTGTCTTGTGTCTTGCATCTAGCTGGTGTGGTGAGTTGTAGGTGGAACAGTTCCTGAGCACACTGTCTTGTGTCTTGCATCTAGCTGGTGTGGTGAGTTGTAGGTACAACAGTTCCTGGGCACGCTTTCTTGTGTCTTGCATCTAGCTGTGTGGTGAGTTGTAGGTACAACAGTTCCTGAGCACACTGTCTTGTGTCTTGCATCTAGCTGGTGTGGTGAGTTGTAGGTACAACAGTTCCTGAGCACACTGTCTTGTGTCTTGCATCTAGCTGGTGTGGTGAGTTGTAGGTACAACAGTTCTTGAGCACACTGTCTTGTGTCTTGCATCTAGCTGGTGTGGTGAGTTGTAGGTACAACAGTTCCTGAGCACATTGTCTTGTGTCTTGCATCTAGCTGGTGTGGTGAGTTGTAGGTACAACAGTTCCTGAGCACACTGTCTTGTGTCTTGCATCTAGCTGGTGTGGTGAGTTGGTAGGTACAACAGTTCCTGAGCACACTGTCTTGTGTCTTGCATCTAGCTGGTGTGGTGAGTTGTAGGTGCAACAGTTCCTGAGCACACTGTCTTGTGTCTTGCATCTAGCTGGTGTGGTGAGTTGTAGGTACAACAGTTCCTGAGCACACTGTCTTGTGTCTTGCATCTAGCTGGTGTGGTGAGTTGTAGGTGCAACAGTTCCTGAGCACACTGTCTTGTGCCTTGCATCTAGCTGGTGTGGTGAGTTGTAGGTGCAACAGTTCCTGAGCACACTGTCTTGTGTCTTGCATCTAGCTGGTGTGGTGAGTTGTAGGTACAACAGTTCCTGAGCACACTGTCTTGTGTCTTGCATCTAGCTGGTGTGGTGAGTTGTAGGTACAACAGTTCCTGAGCACACTGTCTTGTGTCTTGCATCTAGCTGGTGTGGTGAGTTGTAGGTACAACAGTTCCTGAGCACACCATCTTGTGTCTTGCTATGATGATTCCTGAAGACTTGTCCATGCAGGATAATTGATTGGTGAGTGAACCGAGCCATCACTGGGGGGAGTTGTGTATTGCTGTATGGTAGTGTTGCCTGGCTGCATGGCGGTGTTGCCTGGCTGCATGGCGGTGTTGCCTGGCTGACAGAGCTACGTACCCAATTCCTCAAGATAGGATTTAAGTGGATGCACCATTTAGCATGAGAGTATGTGAATTGTGTCAAGACCTGCAAGGTAAGAACACAATCCTTTGCATGGACAATGAGCATCTATATGGCTGGTGTAGAGCACCGGATATATGGTTGGTGTCTCAGGCACCAGATATATATAGGGCTGGTGTCTCAAGCACCAGATATATGGTTGGTGTCTTAGCACCAGATATATGGTTGGTGTCTCAGGCACCAGATATATATAGGGCTGGTGTCTCAAGCACCAGATATATGGTTGGTGTCTTAGCACCAGATATATGGCTGATGTCTCAAGCACCAGATATATATAGGGCTGGTGTCTCAAGCACCAGATATATGGTTGGTGTCTTAGCACCGGATATATGGTTGGTGTCTCAAGCACCAGATATATATAGGGCTGGTGTCTCAAGCACCAGATATATGGCTGGTGTCGAGCACCAGATATATGGCTGGTGTCGAGCACCAGATATATGGCTGGTGTCTCAAGCACCAGATATATATAGGGCTGGTGTCTCAAGCACCAGATATATGGTTGGTGTCTTAGCACCGGATATATGGTTGGTGTCTCAAGCACCAGATATATATAGGGCTGGTGTCTCAAGCACCAGATATATGGCTGGTGTCTCAAACACCAGATATATATAGGGCTGGTGTCTCAAGCACCAGATATATGGCTGGTGTCGAGCACCAGATATATGGCTGGTGTCTCAAACACCAGATATATATAGGGCTGGTGTCTCAAGCACCAGATATATGGTTGGTGTCAAGGCACCGGATATATGGTTGGTGTCTCAAGCACCAGATATATGGTTGGTGTCTTGAGCACCGGATATATGGTTGGTGTCTCAAGCACCAGATATATGGTTGGTGTCTAGAGCACTGGATATATGGTTGGTGTCTCAAGCATAGGATATATGGTTGGTGTCTAGAGCACTGGATATATGGTTGGTGTCTCAAGCATAGGATATATGGTTTGTGTCTAGAGCACTGGATATATGGTTGGTGTCTCAAGCATAGGATATATGTTTGGTGTCTCAGGAAAGCCTGCAGATAATCAATAGAGGAGAGATATGCTGAATGATGGAGAACATACCAAACTCATACACAGATCAACAATCTAAAATGAAACCCAGTAGTCTGACAGTTCTGTAGCCAGCAATCACTGCCTGGACAACCTCGCTAGTGGATAATTACTTTCAGCTGGCATCATCAAATGTTCTGTAGAGATCTCTCTGATTCAGCAGCCATCATCACATGTTCTGTAGAGATCTCTCTGATTACTTTCAGCAGCCATCATCACATGTTCTGTAGAGATCTCTCTGATTACTTTCAGCAGCCATCATCACATGTTCTGTAGAGATCTCTCTGATTACTTTCAGCAGCCATCATCACATGTTCTGTAGAGATCTCTCTGATTACTTTCAGCAGCCATCATCAAATGTTCTGTAGAGATCTCTCTGATTACTTTCGGCTGGCATCATCAAATGTTCTGTAGATATCTCTCTGTAGATATCTCTCTCTATCTGCTTTCTGTTTTCATTGTCAAAGAGAAATCTGCAGGCCTCCTCATATTGTCAGGAGCTCCTTTATCTTGTGCTATAATATTCTGATGATTCGTGAGCCACCAGGCACTGGCTGATGGCTCACTCTTGCATGTTCTCCAACTTCAGGGGAAGTGCTTCCAAGTAGTCTTTACCAAAACCTTGCTCAGCCATATTTCACTGGGCTACTTATCTGTTTCGTACCAGCCTGCCCACTGTGTTGCAGGGCATCTGGTTGTGCATCCATGAGTAAGTTTAAAGAGCAGGAATGCACACTTATCATATACATGCAGATAACAATAGGCTTGGCAACTTTAGTGCTTCATCTCCACACATAATCCCTGGCACTCGCCTGTAGTATCTAGTGTGAATTTATGGCCACTAAGAGCCTATGCCGTCTGCCAACTGTCACATGACAACTGTCATCTGACCATATGAACAAGAACATGGTTTTAATAAAGAACAATTTAATAAAGAACAACAATAAAAGGTAGATGACCCTTTACCATTTACTATCATTCATTATTAATACAGTATAAAGTCTGTTGGGACTAATAGCAGCCAAAACCTGTTTAGGCAGGTAAGTGGGACTAATAGCAGCCAAAACCTGTTTAGGCAGGTAAGAGGCAGACCATGTGAGATTTAGAGGCTTGGTTGGGGGAGGGGGGGGGGGGAGGGGTGTTGCCTGCCAAATTATAAAAAGTGGGTCAAAGCAATACAGGGAGACCCCATGGGATTCACAAGCCACACACACACACACACACACACACACACACAAACATACACACACACACACACACACACAGGGCTAATACAGAGACTCCATAGAAGACATTTCCTACCACAGAGAGCCACGAGACTGCAGCTCGACATCATTAATTACTTGACATATACTCCCTATATTTGGTTTGAAGCACTTTTTTGAAATGGCAGACTTCAAACCCCTCCTACAAATCAAAGTTCAGAGCTACATAGGAGCCTGTGCAGCCTTCCTCAGCATAGGTGCCTGTGTAGCCTTCCTCAGCATAGGAGCCTGTGCAGCCTTCCTCAGCAGAGGTGCCTGAGCAGCCTTCCTCAGCAGAGGTGCCTGTTAACCTTCCTCAGCATAGGAGCCTGTGCAGCCTTCCTCAGCAGAGGTGCCTGTTAGCCTTCCTCAGCAGAGGTGCCTGTGCAGCCTTCCTCAGCAGAGATGCCAGAGCGTTCCTTAGCAGAAGGAAGAACCTCAAGAACATCAGTGAAAACAGTCAAGATGGCAGCTGCAATCTTTGCAGTCTCTGCTGTTGTTCTTTGTCGGGATAAAAAAGGTCAACCCACTCAAATCAGAAGTCCATTCTATAATGATTCAGCAGTCAGTGTACTGGGCATGTGCAGGTAAGTAATGAATGATAAGTGTATAAATAATGAATAAATAAATAAAAATTTTAAAAAAATTAAAAAAATAAAAATAAAAATAAATAAACAAAAAAAATAACAATAAAAAAATAATAATAAAAATAAAATAAAAATTAAAAAAAATTAAAAATTAAAAAAATAATAATATTTATCATGTAGCTATCTACTCCACTCATAGAGAATAGTACAAATAGAACTACTGTGATATTTTACCATATCGCGTACTTGTTATTACGTACCCCAATGCGCATGCTCAGTAAAGGTTTGCGCATCCTCAGTCCCATGATAAATACATTATTAAAGTGATACGGTGAAATATCACTCGTCTGATTGGCCGGTATTTTCACTCGTGCCTGCGGCACTCGTGGAAATACTAGCCACAGACTCGTGATATTTCCCCGTATCAATGTAATAATGTATACATGTATATATAATAATTAAAAAATAATAATAATAATAATTAAAAAAAAAAATAATAAATAAATAAATAAATAAATAAATAAATAAATAAATAAATAAATAAATAAATAAATAAATAAATAATACCCCCCTCGCCCCTCCCCCCTTTTTTCCTTTTGCAAATGATGACCGAGTCTGTATATGCACTCATGAAGCATGAAGACACCGAACAATGATATTGGTAGCAGAGCCAGAGCTGGAGCTAGAGCTGCTGCTGCAAGAGAGAACTAGCAGGTAATGATAGCCTTAGTAACAGAGCCAGAGCTGAAGAGAGAACTAGCAGGTAATGATAGCCTTAGTAACAGAGCCAGAGCTGGAGCCACAACTGCTCTGAAAGAGAGAACTAGCAGACAATGATAGCCTTAGTAGCAGAGCCCTGGAGCCATAGCTGCTGCTGCAAGAGAGAACTAGTAGGTACGATAGCCTTAGTAGCACAGCCAGAGCCGGAGCCAGAGCTGCTGCTGCAGGAGAGAACTAGCAGGCAATGATAGCATTGGTAGCAGAGCCAGAGCCAGAGCTGCTGCTGCAAGAGAGAACTAGCAGACAATGATAGCATTGGTAGCAGAGCCAGAGCCAGAGCCAGAGCTGCTGCTGCAGGAGAGAACTAGCAGACATTGGTAGCAGAGCCGGAGCCAGAGCTGCTGCTGCAGGAGAGAACTAGCAGACAATGATAGCATTGGTAGCAGAGCCAGAGCCAGAGCCAGAGCTGCTGCTGCAGGAGAGAACTAGCAGACAATGATAGCATTAGTAGCACAGCCAGAGCCGGAGCCGGAGCTGCTGCTGCAAGAGAGAACTAGCAGACAATGATAGCAGCATTGGTAGCAGAGCCAGAGCCAGAGCTGCTGCTGCAAGAGAGAACTAGCGGACATCTAGCCATGCAAGATAACACTTACCATCAAAATGAGAGAAGGGGAAAAAAATAATCAGCACAGTCAATCAATCAGAGCAAGTGTACATACCAATTGGTATTAGTAACCAGTACCATGGTAGCTAGGCTACACAAACAGAAATATGATTCCACTTCCTTGCGACTTCCCACATAACAGGCATCCTCAGCGGCACAACACTTTCCACCAATATGGACAGGGGGAGCTGGCAGCCTTCTCTTGCATGCTCGCGCATACACACACACACACATGCACACACACACACACACACACACGCATGCACACAAACACACGCACCATTCAAGAGAAGATCCCCAGAAAAGAACCTCTGAAGCTGAATGGAAAAAAACATACACCCGATGTTTTCCAAACACATACAGAGAGACACATACAGGGAGACCCCTGGGAAATCCCCATTCTTCCACCCCCCACCCCCAAACAGATACTTGTTATGGTTGAAAAAGGTTCATGTCATCTCAGAAGCCACTTTTGGGGGTCAGACTAGAAGCCGCTTTTGGGGGTCAGACTAGTCCTCTCAGAAGCCACTTTTGGGGGTCAGACTTGTCCTCTCAGAAGCCACTTTTGGGGGCCGACTAGTCACCTCACAAGCCACTTTTGGGGGTCAGACTAGTCACCTCAGAAGCCACTTTTGGGGGCCGACTAGTCATCTCAGAAGCCACTTTTGGGGGTCAGACTAGTCCTCTCAGAAGCCACTTTTGGGGGTCAGACTAGTCATCTCAGAAGCCACTTTTGGGGGTCAGACTAGTCACCTCAGAAGCCACTTTTGGAGGTCAGACTAGTCATCTCAGAAGCCACTTTTGGGGGTCAGACTAGCTATCTCGGAACTTTCTGAGGTTGCCTTGAGAGAGCCTTTCATGTTTTCCTCATTTGGAGAATGTTTGCTTTCTCTCTGCATCTGCACTGCAGGGACATTCCTGGGATGAAGCCCGTGAGTCCATGAAAGAGAGAGTTCCTTTAAAGTCTCCTTAGGATAACAATGAGGCTAACTGTTAGTCACAACACATTGAAACTGGTTCAGGTTAGTAATCTCACATGAGGTGTAGACACTGGTTAGTAATCTCACTTGAGATATAGGATACAGACAGACATGACTCAGGTTAGTAATCTAGATACAGACAGACATGACTCAGGTTAGTAATCTCATCGGATCGGAAAACAAAAAAGATAAAACGACTACCGTATATTGGATTGAAGAGAAAGAAAAGAAGACGAGGCCCAACCAGTTAGGTGACCCTTTACCATTTAAAAGCATATACCTGTACACCACCAAAAGGGTCACCAACTGTAACTAGTCATGTAGGCCTACATGGGCGTGGTCTTCTTTCCATTAACACCCAATTCATGTTTATTAAAAACAACAACAACGACAACAACAAGCATTTGTGTTCTAGCTTCAAGATGTTTGTTTGTCTGTCCATTTTGTTGTTTCCGTGCATTGAGCGATGGAGGACTACGCAGAGTTCTACCAAGTCCAACACTCGGATCTTTATTGCTGTTGGACACTACCCATACCAACGCATGCCATGCCTTGCTGCTATTGCTAACTCTACCCATGGAGGATCAGCTAGAGCCTTCTTTGGGCTTCATAACAGTTTCCCAGGAGAGATAACTCGATAAAACCAAGAGAACAAAAGAGTAGCCGGCCATCAGCCTATTTCCAACCAGGTCAGAACAACCGAGCAAGACAGCTCATGAATGTTTGTGGGTGTGGCTAATATCTATCAAGACATGGACATGTTCGTAGCATGCTAGACATGCAGTGCTAGTCCACTTTTTGTGTAGTAATCTTGCCCTAGTAATCTAGCACTAGCTACCTAGCTATGTTTGTTGCTGTAGTTCTTCTCCGCAAGTTGTTAGCACGGCTATGACTCGGAGTAGCGATACCTCAGTCCCAGAGCTTGTGAAAACTAACGACGATGAAAATGGGAGGAATTTTTTAATATTTTTAAAAACTTTTCCCTGCAAGATGAAGCTTGACTGCAGTCCTCTGAGAATTGCTGGAGTAGCCCTCGACATCACAGCACCTGACGATCCATTGGAGCAGCTGTAGACATCGAAACAGCTACCAAATAATCACTCAGAGTCGCTCTCATTATCGGCACAGCTGAATGAACGTTCAGTTATCACCTCAGCTAACCATGCCTTGATTGAACCAGCTCCTGGAAATGCTACAGATGGAAAACAGCTCGACTGGAGTGGCTTCATAATATCACCTCAGCTCACTGGCTGCTCGACTGCAGTAGCTCTCAACCGTGGCTCGAACGCAGTATCCATACATCGCTATAGTTGACTGATGCTCTGCAGTACATTGTAGCTTTCTATATCACCACATATGACTGGATACTGGATTAGCTCTTGGAATCCAAAAAGCTGACCTGATGCTCGAATGCTGTAGCTCTGGACAGGACAAGTGATGAGGCCACACACACCCCACACACCCCCCCTTCCTCCCCTCCCACACCCCAAGCCCAAGGAATTAAATGTCATTAAAAATGAATTCTGCACGGAATCCTGCATCAAATTGATTTTGGCCTCTACTAGGAGGCTAGCACTCGATGACTACACCAAAAAAGTTTTGTCCTGGCAATCTAGAATAGTGGCCTGTCAAAGTTGCAATCTGACAAATGTCCTACCATCTTTTTTCTGAGGTTTTATGCACTGGTAGTGTATCTGAGCATGGGCCAGCCTGTTCCTGTTAGAGCTCGAGTCATCTGGTAGACAATCTTTACTGAACTCTGCTAGCGCCTCAGCTTGCATGATTGCATCATCGACTACCCACAACTTTTTAATGAAATCGAGAAACATAGTCGTCATAGACATGCACTGGAACATTTGGAGTCTTGTGAAACAGAGTAGTCAGTCATGGAGTCTTGTGAAACAGAGTAGTCAGTCGTGAACGTGCACTGGAACATTTGGAGTCTTGTGAAACAGAGTAGGGAGTCGTGGAGTCTTGTGAAACAGAGTAGGCAGTCGTGGACGTGCACTGGAACATTCGGAGTCTTGTGAAACAGAGTAATCAGTCGTGGACGTGCACTGGAACATTTGGAGTCTTGTGAAACAGAGTAGTCAAGTCATGGACGTGCACTGGAACATTCAGAGTCTTGTGAAACAGAGTAGTCAGTCGTCATGGACGTGCACTGGAACATTTGGAGTCTTGTGAAACAGAGTAGACAGTCATGGACGTGCACTGGAACATTCGGAGTCTTGTGAAACAGAGTAGTCAGTCATGGACGTGCACTGGAACATTCGGAGTCTTGTGAAACAGAGTAGTCAGTCATGGACGTGCACTGGAACATTTGGAGTCTTGTGAAACAGAGTAGTCAGTCGTGGACGTGCACTGGAACATTTGGAGTCTTGTGAAACAGAGTAGTCAGTCGTGGACGTGCACTGGAACATTTGGAGTCTTGTGAAACAGAGTAGTCGGTCATGGACGTGCACTGGAACATTTGGAGTCTTGTGAAACAGAGTAGTCAGTCGTGGACGTGCACTGGAACATTTGGAGTCTTGTGAAACAGAGTAGTCAGTCGTGGACGTGCACTGGAACATTTGGAGTCTTGTGAAACAGAGTAGTCAGTCATGGAGGGGCACTGGAACATTTGGAGTCTTGTGAAACAGAGTAGTCAGTCATGGACGTGCACTGGAACATTCGGAGTCTTGTGAAACAGAGTAGTCAGTCATGGACGTGCACTGGAACATTTGGAGTCTTGTGAAACAGAGCAGTCAGTCGTGGACGTGCACTGGAACATTTGGAGTCTTGTGAAACAGAGTAGACAGTCATGGACGTGCACTGGAACATTCGGAGTCTTGTGAAACAGAGTAGTCAGTCATGGACGTGCACTGGAACATTCGGAGTCTTGTGAAACAGAGTAGTCAGTCATGGACGTGCACTGGAACATTTGGAGTCTTGTGAAACAGAGTAGTCAGTCGTGGACATGCACTGGAACATTTGGAGTCTTGTGAAACAGAGTAGTCAGTCGTGGACGTGCACTGGAACATTTGGAGTCTTGTGAAACAGAGTAGTCGGTCATGGACGTGCACTGGAACATTTGGAGTCTTGTGAAACAGAGTAGTCAGTCGTGGACGTGCACTGGAACATTTGGAGTCTTGTGAAACAGAGTAGTCAGTCGTGGACGTGCACTGGAACATTTGGAGTCTTGTGAAACAGAGTAGTCAGTCATGGACGTGCACTGGAACATTTGGAGTCTTGTGAAACAGAGTAGTCAGTCATGGACGTGCACTGGAACATTCGGAGTCTTGTGAAACAGAGTAGTCAGTCATGGACGTGCACTGGAACATTTGGAGTCTTGTGAAACAGAGCAGTCAGTCGTGGACGTGCACTGGAACATTTGGAGTCTTGTGAAACAGAGTAGTCAGTCGTGGACGTGCACTGGAACATTTGGAGTCTTACTCAAGCTCCTATGAGAGCACCTGCTGCAGGCAAGTTATGCAAGTGGGAGGAGGAGATACAACAGAGACAGGTCCTTGGAGGTTTTCTTGCACTGCCAGTTTACCAGCTTTGCAAAGGATCCAAGGCATGCATGGAGATGTTTTGGAGCTGACATCGGCTGAACCACTATTTAGGAAGCTAAGAAGTTATTGATGTGAGTTTTAGTCGGGGTATGAGTTGTTGTTGTTGTGGTTGTTGGGGGGGGGGGGGGCTATCTGCCATTTTCAAATAGGTCAAAATATATCTAGAGAGTGCTACCGCAGTCCCTGCAAGAGCTCACTAACTTCTGTCCCTGAACCTTTGGGTGCATGCAACTCGAGTCTGGTTGTGCCCCTGTACCTACAACTTTGAGTGCCAAAATAGAGCACTAGAGCCATTTGACATTATTAACATGAATAACTCTGAAACATGTGGAAGTTATGGAACTCCAAAGTCCCCCCCCCCCCCCTCCCCCTCCTGAGTGTCCCTTACTTTATAGTAATATGAATGGTGTCCTTAAATATGGGGGGTGTCCCTACTATAAAGTAGGTAAAGTAGGGACACCCCCATATTGATAAGTTTAAAGCTATAAAGTAGCAACACTCCCCCATATTTACTATAAAGTAACACTACCCCATATTTAGTTTAAAGTAGGGACACCCCCACATTTGTATAAAGTAGGGACACACCCATATCTTATAAAGTAGGGACACCCCCATATAAAGTAGGGACACCCCCATATAAAGTAGGGACACCACCATATTTACTATAAGTAACACTCCTCATATTTAGTTTACTGTCCTACAAAGTAGGACACACCCATATTTGCTATAAAGTAGGGACACTCCCTCCCATATTTAGCAAAGTAGGGACTCACCAATTATAAAGTAGGGACACTCCCCATATTAAAGCTATAAAGTAGGACATTCCCACCATATTGCTATAAAGTAACACTCCTTCCCAAGCAGGACCAGGTCTAGACTCAGCCAGCAGTGAGCTCTATAAAGTAGGGACACACCCATATTTAGTTATAAAGTAGGACACCCCCCCCCCCCCCCCATATTTGCTATACAGTAGGGATACCCCCCCCCCCCCCCCACCCCCCAATATTTGCTATAAAGTAGGGACACCCACATAATAAAGTATTCCCCAGAACTCCCCCATGTTTAAAGCTATAAAATAGGGACCCATATTTATATAAAGTAGGGACACTCCCATTTTCTATATTCCTGGTGGTGGCTTAACATCTTGTCCACCAAGCATCATAAGCATCAACAGACACAAACTCAGACATAATTAACAAAGGATTTTAAAAAATATTTAAGAAGCATATGCACTAAACACCTGATTCTTTGCCTGCACATACCCAGTAGACTGCTGTATTGTTAAAAAATACCGATAACACAAAACTTTACTTCTGGGTTGATGAGAAAGTGAGGAAACTGGGAGGAAGGCTGTCCTTGGAAGCCCTTCGGTAGAGGAAAACAGCACAAGCACCTATTGCTTACCTGGAACTACTCTGAATGCCTTCGCTCTTGAGAAAGGACTTGCTTCTGGATGGATATCTTGGCTGTAGGTTTGGTTGTAGTCGTACACTCTGATGTGGCACTGCATAGCTTTTGTTTGCTCACACCTCAACGCAGCTGGTTCTTATACCAAACAAACTTATTGTATTTGTGATATGAACATTTTGAAACGTTTAAAAAATTTAATTTAAAAAAAAAAAATTAAAAAGTGCTACAAAAGGAGTACAATTAATTAAGGGGGAACTATTGGGGGGGGGGCAAAAAAACCTTTCCCCCTCTTTCCTCTGTGCAAGTAATTTTGGCATCACATTGTTGCTCATTCTGTGTGTTTTCAAATGGTAAGTCCATTGGGCACGTTTTCTTAGAAGATGCATCCAGCAACATCAAAGTCACTCAAAAACTGTACTCGCCTGGTTTGTGGCGGAACTATCTCCATAGTGCCGCATAAACAAGGGCTCTATTTAGGCCTACGACTTGACAAAGCATTAGATAATGGCCACCAGGTGGGCTAAACTGGTAGGCCCCTCTTCTAATCATCATAACTTCACACTGCAAACAAACTACTCATATAACAGAACACAGAACACTACAAGAACTCGCTTTAAAATAAAAAATATAAAAATTATTTAAGAATCAGGATTGCCACAAAACCCAAAACAAGGGGAGTATAAGTGGCCTTGATGTTGCTGGTTGTATCTTCTAAGAACATGTGCCCATAGAGACACTCAACATATGATCATTGGAAAGTGCACAGCAGCAATGTGATACTGAAATTACTTGCACAGAGGTAAGAGGGGGTAAGTTATGGCAGTTACAAATTTGTTACAACTTTCTGGTTTTTGTAGCCCACCCACTTCCCCTTAGTGCCATGGGCTACAAAATGAGTGGATAATTGTGCTCTTCCCTATGGGAGTAAACATATCACTAGACAACTGTGGGATTAGTTCATAAATAGGGCTATAGTTTTTTTTGTTTTGTTTTTATTGCTTTTTTAAAATAAATAGTCGGCAGATAACACCTTTCATATCCAACACAACAAGAACAACAACAACAACAACAACAACAATGAAGAACATGCTTTATGGAACTCACATTTGTGCAGGGTCAATGGTGGCTGGAGTGTAGGGGGACATGTGCCCATGGGTGGGGGAGGGGCTTGGGCTGCGGTCACCCCCGGCAGGAAATGTCGTTGGACTATGACCTTTACTCCTCGAAGGCCGAGGGGATAAGCGATCCCCTAGAGAGGGAGAGACGATGGTTGACACACGGATAGCCTTTTTGGTACCTGTGCATGGAAGAGGGAGAACGGAAGAGATGTGACGAGGACATGGGTGAGAAGACAAGAGGGATGGGAGAAGAAGGGAAGAGGAAACACGGAGGAGGGAGGGGAAGAAACCGAAAAGTGTGGCAGGGTCGAGAAAGAGAAAGGAAGAGGAAAGAACAGACATCTTGATTGAGGAGAACAGCCTGAAGACTAATAATAACTTACACTAATCCTCAACTATTTTCAAATTCAGGCTATCCATAACTAATGTGCAAATGCTGAAAAATCACTGTCTGGGTTGCTCTACATTAATTAGAACATCACTTGAATGGAGGCACTTATAATCAATAGAGTTGACGAGTTTTTCCTCCACTCAGATCCAACAGATTGGCCTAGAGCTTGTCCTGAGAAAAACCAGCAAACCAATGGAAACCCCTATGGACACCCAGTATAAAGGGATAGCCTCAAGGGGGTTATAATGCTGATGGTGAAGTCCTACCAGAACAAGTGATGGGGAACATTCTTGATTGTCGAGCAGCTAGTGCAAGCCACATCGCTCTGCTGCTCTTCTTCCCCCCCTTCACTCCGACTGCAAAAACCACAAATATTAACTCCACCCCCACCCCCGTGCACACAGTATAGCACCAAGCTCCTCCATGGCAAACACAAGCCTACGCTGCAGCGTTGCATCAACATCCATGCACACAGCTGCAGCACCAAGCTCCCTCCATAGCAGACACAAGCCTACGCTGCAGTGTTGCATCAACATCCATGCACACAGCTGCAGCACCAAGCTCCCTCCATAGCAGACACAAGCCTACGCTGCAGCGTTGCATCAACATCCATGCACACAGCTGCAGCACCAAGCTCCCTCCATAGCAGACACAAGCCTACGCTGCAGTGTTGCATCAACATCCATGCACACAGCTGCAGCACCAAAGCTCCCTCCATAGCAGACACAAGCCTACGCTGCAGTGTTGCATCAACATCCATGCACACAGCTGCAGCACCAAGCTCCCTCCATAGCAGACACAAGCCTACGCTGCAGTGTTGCATCAACATCCATGCACACAGCTGCAGCACCAAGCTCCCTCCATAGCAGACACAAGCCTACGCTGCAGTGTTGCATCAACATCCATGCACACAGCTGCAGCACCAAAGCTCCCTCCATAGCAGACACAAGCCTACGCTGCAGTGTTGCATCAACATCCATGCACACAGCTGCAGCACCAAAGCTCCCTCCATAGCAGACACAAGCCTACGCTGCAGTGTTGCATCAACATCCATGCACACAGCTGCAGCACCAAGCTCCCTCCATAGCAGACACAAGCCTACGCTGCAGCGTTGCATCAACATCCATGCACACAGCTGCAGCACCAAGCTCCCTCCATAGCAGACACAAGCCTACGCTGCAGTGTTGCATCAACATCCATGCACACAGCTGCAGCCCTCCATAGCAGACACAAGCCTACGCTGCAGTGTTGCATCAACATCCATGCACACAGCTGCAGCACCAAGCCAGTCACAAAAGGGACGGGGCCAATTGGTACCAAATAAATATTACATAACAACCAGCTCAAACAACCTTGCAGTTTCAATCTTACCAGAACTATCTCACTTGCATAACAAACAAACAAGCTTATGAATACAAGAGCCTAAGGCACATTCCCCTCTGACTATGTTACTATTTTTAGACCAATAGATTCTATAAATAGACATAAGCTATATACATACACTTGGCTTAAAAGTCCCAATGCCATGCCCAATTAAAAATATATATAATTATGACAATGACAATGATAAAAGAATTGCCGGCGTATACGTCTCCCAAAGTAGTTAATGAAGGCAAGCATTGTGTGGGCAAGGGAAGGTTGATGAAGAGAGAGAGAGAAATCAATTACTTTTAGCATAATTCCAAACTTTAAATCCTAGCATTGTTACCCTGGGCCCAAACCTAGTTGCTATAGCTCCAGATGAGGTTTGTAGCTATATATAGCTACAGATGAGGTTTGTAGCTACCAGTAAGGTTTGTAGCTATATATAACTACAGGTGATGTTTGTAGCTATATATAGCTACAGGTGAGGTTTATAGCTTCTCACAGCACTCGAGCGCCTACTGTGTTTAGGGCACTCTTCAAGGTTTAGTTAATGACAGACTTTTGTGACACCCCTTCTCTTATAGAAGCATGGACAGATTGAGTGTAAGTTTCTCAATGGATGACACCAAGTGCTAGCAACTACAGTTATGATTTATTTTGAACACGGATAATTTTCAATGTGAGCCAGCAGCTAGAGCCATGTCATGGTAGTAAGGGAATTCATAAGATGTTTCTCATAGACTTAGCTAGAAAAAGCTGCTGATTTGAGTAGATGGTGGTTCTAATTCTAAACTTATGTTGTCTGTAGGGTTGATAGTTCGCCAAACGAATCTGGAAAAGTATGGTGAGGTGGTAGTCAAAAATTGTACTAGCTAATGGCAAAAACATGTCTTATCAATTCCCCATTGCATCAGCACAGTCAACATTCATGGCAGTTACAACGTGCATGCATGTGCCTCCCTCTCTATCCTCTCAAGTGTTGTACATCTGGACTATAAAAGATACAAGGATTTGGCAACACAAAGTAACATGTTTGCTCTGATGAAAGCTAGAGCATCGACCAGCGAGAGAGTAAATCTCAAGTTGATTAACTGAGAAGGTCATTGTAATTTTGTTATGTCAACTGAGAGTTCGTTGAGAGTGTATGTAGCTACAAGTAATAATGCTCAGATCACCAGATATCAGTACAAGTGCATATTACATGCTTGGTTCTCTTGCCTGCGTGGGCAGCGCCATTCCCTTGCAGCCAGTTTTCCTGTAGAACTTGCAGTTGCTTTCTCCTTCGTAAATAAGCCCACATAATTTAAGACGGGTCTCCTGTTCATACTTTTTTACGGGTGAATGGACGCGACATGGTGGAAATACCAAGTTTTCTGTCCAAGTCTCCCACTGGGGACTTGCTTCACCCGCTAATAAATTGCTCCCCCAAATTTAGCCGTCAGGAAAAAAAGAAAATTATAATTGCCTGAGCATAAGTAACACACCAAATAAAGCTCCTCCTTCCTGCATGCAGGCAAACCCTGAGCTAAACTTCCATCTGGATCTTGGCAGCATTGACAAACTAAATCCTCTAGCCTCGCATACTTCGTCTGTCCCCACTTTTAGCTCTTCTGTTGCACAGATTTCTCTGCAAATTCAACACAATCTTGAGTGTGCCTGCACGCTTAATGTCAGACATTTCACACATGCAAATCGAGAGCATTGCAGCTAGCTGCAGTACGAGGTCACATGCTCCACTTCAGACTCCGCCCAGTGATGCATTTTCACGACTGAGATATGTATTCCAGAAAAATCGACACGTTCAGTGTGCAAGTCACATCCTTGAAATGGAGAGGAAGGCACGGTGACCAGTAATAAATGATAATACTACTACTAATAATAAGTAATCATTCAGCATCTGTTTGGGCTAGAAGCTCGTCTTCTGCAGAGAGAATGAGACAAAGTAGACCAACGTGAGGTGGATATTGACAGCTCTCCACCATCGTCAAATGATTAGATCTAGCTGATGATCACAAGAAATTTCTGATGCTCTCCATCTACTGAGAGTTCATTGTGAAATAAATATAAAATTTACAATAACCTTCTCAATAATCAACTTGAAATTGTATTCTCTCAATGTTTCGACTAGATGCTCCGGCCAGCATGTGCTTGCCCGCATATCTTGGCTGCCCAATGCCAGTTCAACGTCTCCTCCGCTGTCGTACGGGAAAAACACTTGTAAAGGGGAAAAAGAGACTGTATGTAGGAAGTGAAAAAGATACTACTAGAGACTGAATGAAGTCATGAGTCAAGTTTGCAAATTCTCTTCTTCTAGTAGTCGTCGGCCTCTAGTTCTTCTACTGTGGTCTAGGTCAGAGAAAGGGTCACTAGGTCACCTGCCTTTCTAGCTCAGAGGTATATAGGCCGTGCAATTTCCGGAGCTGCTTCAGCTGCCACCTCTTCCAGCTTTAGGCAGTGAATGTCGCCAACCTTCACTGCTGTCTGTCGCCACGGAGATCCTACAGACCTTGAATGGTTTCATGATCACCTCTGCCAGACTGTTATGTCTGCGCATGCAAGCGCTGCAAATACAATTAGAGGGCAAACTCGATCTGTTCGGACACCATTTGAGGGGGAAATACTATTGAAGGGTCAGTAGCCATTCAATAATAAGAGGCACATCTGCCACTGTAAACTGGGTTTGCTGAGAGGAGACTATTTGATGCCAGAAGAGCATGAGTGCTTCCCATGGATCTACACAGACAAATAATGATGCTCCAATACTCCCACTAAAAAATGAACAACCGTCACAGTGCCAACTCATATAATACATAGAGAGCTGTAATCTCTGTGTGCAGTAGGTACATAGTTAACCTATGTGTGCAACTAGGTACATAGTTAACCTCTGTGTGCAACTAGGTACATAGGTAACCTCTGTGTGCACTAGGTACATAGGTAACCTCTGTGTGCACTAGGTACATAGGTAACCTCTGTGTGCAACTAGGTACATAGGTAACCTCTGTGTGCAACTAGGTACATAGGTAACCTCTGTGTGCACTAGGTACATAGGTAACCTCTGTGTGCAACTAGGTACATAGGTAACCTCTGTGTGTACTAGGTACATAGGTAACCTCTGTGTGCAACTAGGTACATAGGTAACCTCTGTGTGCACTAGGTACATAGGTAACCTCTGTGTGCAACTAGGTACATAGGTAACCTCTGTGTGCACTAGGTACATAGGTAACCTCTGTGTGCACTAGGTACATAGGTAACCTCTGTATGCACTAAGTACATAGGTAACCTCTGTATGCACTAGGTACATAGGTAACCTCTGTGTGCACTAGGTACATAGGTAACCTCTGTGTGCAACTAGGTACATAGGTAACCTCTGTGTGCAACTAGGTACATAGGTAACCTCTGTGTGCACTAGGTACATAGGTAACCTCTGTGTGCAACTAGGTACATAGGTAACCTCTGTGTGCAACTAGGTACATAGGTAACCTCTGTGTGCACTAGGTACATAGGTAACCTCTGTGTGCACTAGGTACATAGGTAACCTCTGTGTGCAACTAGGTACATAGGTAACCTCTGTGTGCAACTAGGTACATAGGTAACCTCTGTGTGCAACTAGGTACATAGGTAACCTCTGTGTGCAACTAGGTACATAGGTAACCTCTGTGGATATTTTTTGCTGAATTATTCCTTGCGTTTCAGAGTTTTGTAAGCCTCCTGCACAATCCCACAAGCCACAAGTTTTAATTAAGAAAGAGCAGCCGACTTCGGACAAGTAATCTGCTAACAGCCAAAGCTAGCTCAAGTTCTTGTGCCTACTGAGCAATAGCTAGGCTGAGTACTTGTTCATTATGCCAAGAACCTGTAGCTAGCTAGACACGAGCTTATCAGTCGCTAATAACCTTCAGAAAACCATCGCTCCAAACAGCAACTGAAAAAGCTCCTAACCTGAACCCATTTGCTCTATCCAAACCACCTGTTGAAACATCTCAAGGCTGAACATGATGAGAATGCGCTTGACAAGTTGCCCTGTGGAACATGTTCGGAACCAATCTGGGTTTGGTTGGCTAGTTGTTGTTGTTTTGCTTGTTTGAGTTTTTTTTGTTTTTAGGGGCAAGTGCAATTCTACTTGAGCCAGTCGGGTCATGTGCACTGTATGAGTGTGTGTGTGTATGTGTGTATGTGTGTATGTGTTTGTGTGTGTGTGTATGTGTATGTGTGTGTGTATGTGTGTGTGTATGTGTGTGTGTGTATGTGTGTGTGTATGTGTTGTGTGTGTGTGTGTGTATGTGTGCAGCATGTGTGTGTGTGGCATGCGTGTGTGTGCATGTGTGTGTGCGTGAATATTTGTGTGTGTTTTGATGTAGTACAATGGTTCTCATAGCCAAACTACACACGGTTACAATCGGAGGGACATTCTCTAATAGGGACTATAAGAGAGCCGACACACAGTGATGCAGAAGGAAAGAGGGAAAGGATGACAAAATAAAGACACCATATGTGTAGGTAGTTGCGAGTGCTGGCCAACTAGATTCTAGCATTAGTAGCCCACCACCCACCACAAGCTACTGTTCTAGATGCATGTTTCTCACTCTGTGGTTTGCATTCACCAGGGTGAAGTAACTCAGTTAGTCCCATTCACCTTACCCACTTGGATATGGTCTTCCTCATCGCCTTGGAATTCACTCATGAGCTTCATTCATATATTTTCTGCCACGGATTCCTATAATTTTACAGAAGCCGATATGCCACCCTCATCTCACATATAATCTTTGAAGAAATGCTGAACACTGGGGTAATATTCACATCATTGAAGTCACAGTGCATTCTTAACAGTATCACCGATTGTGAGCTCATCCTATTTCCGGTGTAAGAGAATATATGCCAAAAGCTATTAAAAATCTTAAAAAATTGTTCGTAAGGTTCTAAGATATCTTATAGAGGTAAAAATTTTAAAAAGCTACATTCTTCCATTGCGTGCCTACCATCACAGACACTCGGCAACTAGGGGAGAAATATTGAAAAAGGCAGACCATTCAGAATTCGAGCAGCTGTTTCAAAGTGGTCTAGATGTCCAGTAGTTTGGGAAGGATGTGCTTTCTTGGGTTCTGGACGATGACTTGGGACTCTCTGAGAGTGAACGCAGTGATGAAGAAGGTGATGGCACCTCCTCTTATCTTGGTCAGATCAGTGTTGACCCTGAAGCTCTGCTATCGCTGGGCGGAGTAGTTGCGCCCGACTTACTTTTGAGCAAGCCCCAGTGCTCTCACTTGAGCTAATGATTTGGATGGAGATGAGAACACCATCGATGAAGAAGGCGTTGATAATGAGTTTAGCTTTAGTTAGCTGTGCAGCTAGCAAGCAGAGCATGAACTGCAGCGGCTGTTTCAGCTTCCTCGTCTGCAGTTTCTGCAGAAAAAGTACTACTGTAGCTGAGCAATTCCTTTAGATTTGATGTATGAGGTGAGGATTAGGAAGTTGACAGAGCTTCATCAGCTTCAGTGACACTTCCTATAGTTGCTAGCCCTCCTATTTCAGAGCTTCATCAGCTTCAGTGACACTTCCTATAGTTGCTAGCCCTCCTATTTCAGAGCTTCATCAGCTTCAGAGACACTTCCTATAGTTGCTAGCCCTCCTATTTCAGAGCTTATCTGCTTCAGAAACACTTCCTATAGTTGCCCTCCTATTTCAGAGCTTCACCAGCTTCAGATACACTTCCTATAGTTTCTAGCCCTCCTATTTCAGAGCTACCAGCCTAATCCAAGAGACCATTGGCTTACTTGTTATTTTCACTGGCTACCAAACACACCAAAACAAGAGGTTCACTACATTGTGGTTCTGTGGTTTGTTTCTATGACAACAAACACTAAACATAATGTTCGTCAATACAAATGCTATCACGTATGGTGTGGTGTCTAGAGACTTATTGCTGAGACAACAAGGTATATTTTCACATAGGTTGTGTTTATGTATATATATTTAGTGAGAGGGTTACCCTCAGATTGCTAGTGTTAAAAAAAAATGAACCAGCCTTAATTAAAAATCTACACTAAATTGACTAAAGTCCCTAACAACCATATTTTGGTTCTATTGTTGGTAAACATTGTGGTCAGCATTCTGTACAGACACACTGAACATATGAATATCATCATCTAAATTTTAACACTCTTTAACATTCAGCAATCATTTGTTATTGTTGTATAATGAAATATAAACAAGAGGCTATGGTATTGAAGCATATTACTGTCACTATATCAATGTCGACAACATAATAATATTATGTACTGAATTTATTGCTTACGTGTATAGTCCTTTTTCAACAAAACACAACAAAACACCAATGAATATTATTATACTGGCTACATAAGACTTGTTTGTACTAGTTTATTAATTATAATTGAGTTGTGAGAGGAGAAGGAGAACAAGGAATCAAAAGAGAAGCTAGTCCTCTAGCATCATCATCCATCATCAAATCTATAAACATAAAGTACTAAACAAAGTCTCAGGATATACTCGGAGGCTAGCTAAAGACACTACACGTTTTACCCGGGAAAAATATAATTACTTCCTTTAAACAGCAAACAAGCTAATACTATAACAGTATAACTAGATCCCATTTACAAACCCGAGAAGTCTTCTTATCCATGCTTCCTCATCAGAGACCAAGCATCTCTTTTTGCTATAGCAGTAAGCTCATCCACCCACGTTCCAACAGTTTCTACTGTTGTGGCCATCTTATCGAAGGCTCCACGTTTGGAAGAAGACTGTCCCAAGTAAGAAAAGATGCCACAATCTTCTCCTTTGCTAGAGTCGTCTTCAGATAAGTCAAGAGTGCCGCCTGTCACTACTTCTACTAGACTAGTTGCCTCCTCATTTTTGGGGTTGTCAAAACCGCGAACAGTCCACATTTCAAGATTTCCCCCCCCCTTCGTTACCGGAAAGTAACGCACTTCAAAGTGCATAAAGGAAATAAGATATAAAAATATCGCACATAAAAGATCGTGCACATGGTTTTTTTCTTTTTCCTATCAAAACCAGAGTGCCATATAGCGCTGCTGACGGTGAGTGTGTTAAGGACGATCCTTTTTCTCTTTCGAGAAGGTGTAGTCATGCTCTTTGCTTTGACTCAGAGCGAGAAGAGTCGAAAGAAACTGCTGGGCAAGGCACCACGTTAGGTGAACGGTATACCTTCGTTGTGCTCATGTGCAAATGAATTCTTCCAGTGAAATGGGAGGGGGGGGGGGGAATAAAACAGCCAACATTTCCGCAGACGTAGCTTCTCGTAGGGTTCGGTTGACCCACATGTTCAGATAATGGAAGTATAAATAACTGTCTTCCTACTGCCATCATATATATAATGTATATATTGTATCTATTTATCAACTACAATGGCAACAAGTCGATTGTAACTGCCCCTCCAGCTCGACAAGTCGTGCCAATTTTTATTTCTTCTTTTTTTCAAATCTATTGGCATCATGGGAATGCAAAAACAATATGCCACACAGCCTGGTAGAAGAATCAGCTGGATTTGAAGAAAGCAAACAAAAGCTACAACCTGCAGCTAAACGTACGCAAAATAAACCCACACACACACCCAGCAGCACCTGGTTTCTCAAAGGGCAAAGGGTCTCAGTGTTCCCTGGTAAGCATAAGTGCCTTTGCATCTTTCCTCAGCAGAAGAGCATCCGTAAACAGCAAGATAGGCAGAAAGAGATTGTCAACCAGTTGTAATTGTCAGCCATAAAAAGTCGCACACACCCTCAAACCGGGACTTATATACATAATAGTAACCATCCTTCCAAAGGTAACTGGATGGAAATAAGTAGCAGTCAGGGTTGGGTTCAAAGAACATACCAAACATAAATTCCTCAAAATTTCACAAAAATGAAATGTTGGAATTTTTATACATTTCACTGTTATCACACACACAAAATCATGTATCCCACCCAGTCCAGGGGACATATCACTCACTCTAATTACAGGCAATTAGAGTTCTATCTACTTTGGGTACATATAGGCATGCTAAAAAAATATTAAATAACAAAAAACTTGAGTCACTGTCAGCGACTTTCTGATATCAAACCTCTTCTATAGCAATGAGCCATAGCCCAATGACAGGTGAGCTTCATGTATGCAGCGTTGGGTCTATGCATTCTATGAACATGTGCGTTCTTATTACCTGATGGAAGCTCCGGGCTTAATCGAGGGTTCTTCCTAGAAGGTTTCTCTGCATCAGAGAGTCCCCCTGCACTCCGCTTGCTACTGAGAACCCCTCCTCCACTCTCCTGCTCGGAAACCAAAGACACTGAAGCAGAGGAAGATGCATCTGTCATGACCTCAATGTTCTCTCCAATGGCTGGGACGGTACTGGGAGACTCCCCACGTGCCACAGACACACCTTCAGGCAGGCTGAGGAAAGGCGTCTCATGGCTGGGGCTGGTAGAATTTCTCTCTCTTTCTCTCTTGCCCATTATCGGTTCCCTTGCCGTGTTCATTTTCTCCCCTGGGATGAACTCGGAACCTTTGGAGGCACCTGTGCAGTCTACTTCCATTTGTCTGTCTCCCTTGCCTGCATTCATGCCACACTCGCTGCTACTACTTAGAGACAGTGGCTGTTGCTGGGAACCATCTTTGTCGAAGGTCTTCCCGAAGCTGGGCATGGATGTCATGGATGAATAGCCACGGTCAGATTCGGCCAGGGAAGAGAAGTTACCGCTGGCATAGTCACTAGCAGGAGACTCAAGAGGAGAGAATTTAACTACCTCACCTACAGTACCCCTGGCAATGGTAATAGAATCTAGTTGTCCAGCCAACCTCGAAGTAGGGGTCATTGCATGCATTGCTTGGCTTGAACTTCCCACCCTGCTTTCTGTTAGCTTTATACTGCCAACACGAGAGTCGTGAGCTTCACTGGAAGCTTTGTTTCCCCTGAAAAGTTTGTTCATTTCTTTACGCGAAGGGCTTCCAGCTGTCTTATCCGAGTTCTTTAGAATCAACCCCACGGACGCATTCTCAGCGAAAGATAGTCCTGAGTGATACGCTTGGTCTTCGGTATCCATGCGTGTTATTCAAAATATGCGATAAGCTTAGTGAGTTCTTGAAAGCTGGAAATCTCCGTGGGAAAGAGGCCAAGAGGGGATAAACCCCTGACTAGAAGAGATAACCACTAAACAGGTACTCTTGGAGTTGGGAGGCTAGTGGGGAATCCCAATGGGAAAACCCCAGGCTTTCACGTGATTCTTCACGTCCTATACGCATGCGCTTAATATTTGAAGCAGCTGCAATGGCCAAGCGAGTTTTACTGAAGTTCATTCCTCCAAAGTAAATCATAATTTTATAGTTTTGTTTTTGAGATCCATTATAATTATGAATGAATGCATTAGGTACCACCCATCTGAAAATGGCAGCAAGGAATTACATTTTCGTGTTGGGTGGCTCGTTTCAGTAAGGAATTAGCTAAATGATACTTCGCAGATGTTTTCGGGGTGGGGGGAGGGGGGGGAAAGTGACGAACTTTAATTAAAGGGGGAGGGGTGTTCAACCAGCTGGAAGTGTTTGGAATGTTAATGCTTGTAATGCCAAGGTGTCCATGAGATAGCTAGTGGATCTCTTCATGTTCAAGTGACTGCTACTGATTTCATTACTGGTGATATTTGTGGTTTGTTGGCACACTAACTTTGAGTGAAGAGATGAGCATTTTTGTGCATATTTCTTTACTCGTGAATACCTACTAACATTATTGCCTAACATTCAAGTTTGGAGTTCTGTATAAAGTATGGGAATTGTTTTGAAGCGATGTACACCCACACCATTCGCTTTGAAACGATCATTTTCAAAAGGTTAGCAAGAAAACTAGCTGGGTATTTTTCGATGTCCAGCTATTGCAGCAAATGTTCTCGAGTCTTCTGGTTCTTTAAGACTTCCAAGTCGTCAACATTTAAACATGCAAACGGTCATCATCTTATCTGATTTCAACAAACCCATGTATATACTAGGTGCCTGCTTCGTGTATACTCAGCCTAATCCTAGGTTGCTAAAAACAACCTAGTGGGTGTTTGTTGCCTTGACAACACTAACTAGATCATTTGCGGTATATGGTTATATGTTTAGCCTTTTTAAAAATTTTAATTCTGAAATGCTGATGTTCTGTGAGAATGTGCCGGAATATTGGAATGTGTGGGTCTTCCCTCCCCCCTCCCCCCCTCCTCCTCTCTAATGTGGAGACTTGATAGATCTGGTATTATAGATGGCCTTGTAACTTTGATTCCCAAGACAATGATAAGCTGCCGAGATATATATCTTTAAAAAGGAGAGGGTAAAGGAGAGGGCTACTGGTTGGATATATGAGAGCAAAATGTCCCCCCCCCCCCCCCCCCATCATATCCTATTACAGTACAGAGATATATGTACATGTTTGAAACATGGGATAACAACATGAAGACTTTCTAACTATGTTGTATGAATGGTGTAGGGGGGGGGGGGGGGGGGATATTCTGTAGTTACTATAGCTGTAGCGGTTAGCTTACCTGCCTGTAACTTCTATGTCAGCTTTTGCCCTCTATAGTGTTCCTATAACTGTATACAAAGACATACTCTATTTATACGAAGACCGGGGAAGACGTGAAAGATATTCATCAGAAACTGCCCTTGGCCACTGCACTGGCAAATATTTCTCCTTATTCTCTGCGTTTTCATGAATATAATAGCTACACTGCCATCAAGTAAGGACCAACAGATCTAGCTGCAAGATTTGGCATTCACATATTTACTCAACCAGTGGCCAACATTTGTACTTCAACAAACATATTAGCATAGTTGGAGAGTCTTCATGTTAATCTAATTCTTCAGTGTCTCCAATGTGTATCTTGAGCCTGTAATAAAATATTAGGGGAAGACATTTGCTCATGAATATTCACATCCAAACAGAAGCCTATCCCTTTAATTGCTAACTACAGGTGATGCTCTCCTGCTTTAGGCACTTCATGGAGATGAGAATGCTATGTGGATCTGCATCTGCCACCTCATGAAGAGCATCTCTGTGCCATGGGCAACAAGCATAACTAAGTGCAAAGATACGTTTGTTTTTCCAAAGCTAGTCTTCACTCCAGAGCAATGACAAGAACCAACCTTCACTCCAGGGTTGACAGAACTAGCCCTCACTCCAGGGTTGACAGAACTAGTCCTCACTCCAGGGTTGACAGAACTAGCCCTCACTCCAGGGTTGACAGAACTAGCCCTCACTCCAGGGTTGACATAACTAGTCCTCACTCCAGGGTTGACATAACAAGTCCTCACTCCAGGGTTGACATAACTAGCCCTCACTCCAGGGTTGACAGAACTAGTTCTCACTCCAGGGTTGACATAACTAGTCCTCACTCCAGGGTTGACAGAACTAGTCCTCACTCCAGGGTTGACAGAACTAGTCCTCACACCAGGGTTGACAGAACTAGTCCTCACTCCAGGGTTGACATAACAAGCCCTCACTCCAGGGTTGACAGAACTAGTCCTCACTCCAGGGTTGACAGAACTAGTCCTCACTCTAGGGTTGACATAACAAGCCCTCACTCCAGGGTTGACAGAACTAGTCCTCACTTCAGGGTTGACAGAACTAGTCCTCACACCAGGGTTGACATAACAAGCCCTCACTCCAGGGTTGACAGAACTAGTCCTCACACCAGGGTTGACAGAACTAGTCCTCACACCAGGGTTGACAGAACTAGTCCTCACTCCAGGGTTGACAGAGCTAGTCGTCACTCCAGAGCCATGTCTAGAAATCACAAGAGTCAGCCCTCACTCCAGGGCTAGGTCTGGGAATGTAAGAGCCAGTCCTCACTCCAGAGTTGATAGAGCTAGCCCTCCAGGGTTGACAGAGCGAATCCTCACTCCAGAGCTAGGTCTAAAAATCACAAGAGTCAGCCCGCACCTTTGTGTTGACAGAGCCAGCCCTCACTCCAAGGTTGACAGAGCTAGGCCTGGGAATGACAAGAGCCACCTCACTCAAGGGCTAGGTCTAGGAATGACAAGAGCCAACGCTCACTCCAGGGTTGACAGAGCTAGGTCTGGGAATAACAAGAGCCAGCCCTCACTCACTCCAGGGCTAGGTCTTGGAATGACAAGAGCCAGCCCTCATTCAAAGGCCAGTCCTCACTGCACAGCTAGGTCTAGAAATGACAAGAGCCAGCCCTCCCAGAGTTGATGGAGTTTGTCCTCACTCCAGAGCTAGGTCTGGCAATGATAAGAGCCAGCCCTCACTCCAGGGTTGACAGAGCTTCACTCAAGAGCTAGGTCTAGGAATGACAGAGCAACTCCTCACTTCAGACAGACCAGATCCAAGGGCAGAGGAAGGAGGAGGCTGAGAGGTTGGAGCATCCTCCCTCCCCCCCATCCTAATTAATTGTACTCATTAGTTTGACAAATCTCTGCCAGATGTCAAGCTCAAGGATGTTCGGTTTTCTGAAATGTTTACTCCTAAGAGGTTGGATTCCTGATATGCTGGGTCAGTGCCACCACTTCAAGGGGAAGTCAGGCAAAGATAGCCAGTTGTGCGTGTTCAAAGTGCCATACTTTAGTCCCTCTGCAAAAGCCCCTCCTTCACATGGTACAATGATTGTAAGGAAGGAAAGGAGCTGTACACAGCTCTAGAACATCTGCCATCCTTGCATGCTAGTGAAGCCACTTGATTGACTATATATAACATATTTGAAATCTCTTTTTCTTGCCTATATGGAGCTGAGATCATAAGTTTAACAACTCTGAAGAGTCTTTTATGCACCAGGCAAAATGTAAGGTTGTCTAAAAAGCAACAGGGGGACACTTCTAGTTATGGCCATTTCCCAGATCCTGCCTGTCCATAAGAAATCCACTGAAAATCCTGGATCCAAGCTGACAAATGATCCCTTCCTTTTTAAAAAAAGGCGAAGTATTGGGATGGGGGGTACTGAACGTATCAGTTATTCCACTGCAGGTGCATGACTTGTAACACCTTTAATAATTTCCAGAAAGAAGGTGCATGCCTATCCTATCTGCCTATCTTATGTGGAAAGTTGATCTCTCATAGAGGAAAGATATCTTCTGGACCTTTGAAGTCTCAAGAGACTGTGATATTTAATGTGGCAAGGAGTGGGTGGCGTGCCACTGGCTATAGTTTTGGCCAGGGAGCTTGCCGAACAGCATAAAAGAAGGCTACAGAACAGTTTTGAGCAGTGAATAGAGTGGAAGTTTCCGAGAAAGTGGAATACTTTGAAGTGTATCCTCTGTCCTTTGTTCATGGCTCAACCTGGACCATTAGGTTTCTCTGCCTGCCAGGTAATGGTGCAGTGAGTTCAGTGACAGAGGTAAATACTTATGGAAACCACAACAACAAAAGTTGCATGTGAAGATGGCTGAGCTCCAGCCAGGGAGCCAAGGAACCTGACTTGGCCCTGCATGTAATTTTTGTATGGTTTCCTGTATCTATGAACAGAGTTTTTACACCTAATTAAAGCACCTAATTAAAGCACCGCCTAATTTTAATTTGTTTTTCAAGTCCAAGGGATGAAGCAATGCTCGTTTACTTCTTGGCTTGGAGCTTCCCACTCAGAAGCTGCATGTCTCTATTCCAACTTGTCGTATGCCTCTGAAATCAATCCAAGCCTGTCTGCCAAGCTTCCCTTGCAACTCAGTTGTAGTTCTGGGGTGGTTGGCGGGGGGGGGGGGGGGGGGGGATCTTAAAGTGGTTCAACTTGAAAGTGGTGGTCCAGGTGGGATTATCAAGCTGTAAACTGCCAGGTGGTACTCAGAAGACGTGGACCAGGTGGCTCAGAACTAGCAGTCCATGTGAGACTCCATTCCCAGATATACTGCAGTGCACTTCTTCCACCCATTGCAAATGCTGGTAATTACAGGATTTTTCTTTTGTTACCCCATTCGATGCAAGAGTGGGTACACATGTGTTTATCCAGTCAAAAGATTATCCAGTCAAAAGAATGGTGAAATGTCCTTTTGCCTTGATCAGGACTTCCATCTTGCCACCAAAAAAAACGGGAAGTCTTTATGGAATTTTGAACCCGCCATGCCACCTGAAAATCGAATTAGTCCTCTCACATAGGCATGACTTGTGCTCATGCTGACTCAGCAATAACCTCTGCACCCACCTCACTTCTGAACTGGAACAGTAACTGTGGTCTGTAAAGTCACAGAGTGCAGGGGCTGGAGTCTTTAGGACCACCTTGTATAACAGTAACTGTGGTCTGTAAGGTCACAGAGTACAGTGGCTGGAGTCCTTGGTACTGCATTCTTGTATCCTTCTGTGTGATATCCTTTTAGAGAAGGGAGCATGACTGACTGACGATAGCTGTGCTATGTTTGAGCAGCATTCGTATGTCATATCATGGTGTTTGTTTTGTCTGGGCACTTTGACAAAGCAGCAGTGAGGATGTCTTGCTAGGGACTATGATGGCTCAACTGATACACATGCAAAAAAACACAACAAAAAACACCCTCTGGAGCAATCACTCACAGATTACCAACTTACTGTGCACATGCTAGTATATTTTGTTCAGGGACTTGGACTGGTACTCATGGATTGAACGGCAATAAATGTCTTCTCTGTACACAGCATAAATATCAGCTATCATCAGTATTGGTCTCAAGAGCAGACTATTCTAATTTCTAAAAATAGCATGCTCTAAAAATATCTTCCAATTGAGTAGTCAATCAAAACCGATCAGTGTCCGGTGATGTCATGCCACAGGTTGGCAGTACTAATTCCTTACTAGATGTGCTTTGAGTGAGAAGCCAGTGGCCAAGGTGATGCTGGTTTTAGTTAGTAACCAGCACAGAGCATCCAAACTACACAGACAATATTGGGGAGAAAAACGAGACTCAGAAGTCCAGGAACTAAAAACTTAAGGAAAACATTCATCTCACTGACTCACACTGGCTTAAAAGCCTTCTCAATCCAGTTGAAACTGTGTAGAATTTAATTGTAGGCAAATATGTCTACACCTACTTCATGAATGTGGTTTGTGGTGATGCTGAGCCTACACAAACCAGCTCCAGTCAACAGTGTTTACACTTAGTTCTTTTGTCTCAACAGCTCTTATGTACCACTCCGCCATGCACTTCCAGACACCAAGTGAGCTGCATGTATACCATGATTGAGAAGCCAGGCTTCCAAGTGTGTTTTTCCCCTGGGTAAATACTGGGAACTATTTAATAGTTCCCATATTAGTGTAGCTAGCTCAGTGATAAGCTTGCTTCCAGCCATAGTGAAACCTATTATGTAACACTTACATGGAGGGTTTCAGACTTTTCCCTTTCCCTCAGCCACTGGAACCTTGGACAGATATATAATTATGCACGTGATGGTGGCCGTCTTTGGGAAAGCTAGTTCCTTAGCTTTGGTGATTAAAAAACAAACAGCTGGTGTGAGGAAATAGACACTTATCTAGGATCATGTTTCATGGTTGTGCCATTTTCTAGCTTTGTAACTTGTAAAAGGCGTTTGCTGTATAATCACAGGTGCTCAGAACATCCTTCTGAGCACGTAATGCCAAGTGCTAATCACAGTGCTCAGAGCATCATTCTGAGCACTTAATGCCAAGTGCTAATCACAGTGCTCAGAGCATCATTCTGAGCACTTAATGCCAAGTGCTAATCACACAGCTCAGAGCATTATTCTGAGCACTTAATGCCAAGTGCTAATCACAGTGCTCAGAGCATCCTTCTGAGCACTAATGCCAAGTGCTAATCACAGTGCTCAGAGCATCATTCTGAGCACTTAATGCCAAGTGCTAATCACACAGCTCAGAGCATTATTCTGAGCACTTAATGCCAAGTGCTAATCACAGTGCTTAGAGCATCATTCTGAGCACTTAATGCCAAGTGCTAATCGTGGTGCTCAGAGCATCATTCTGAGCACTTAATTAATGCCAAGTGCTAATCACAGTGCTCAGAGCATCATTCTGAGCACTTAATGCCAAGTGCTAATCACAGTGCTCAGAATCATTCTGAGCCAAGTGCTAATCACAGTGCTCAGGATCATTCTGAGCACTTAATGCCAAGTGCTAATCATGGTACTCAGAGCATCATTCTGAACACTTAATGCCAAGTAGATGCTCAACAAGTAATGCCCATGTGCAGAATCTCTTAATTTCTTATTGGTACGCATCACTGAGTGTGTGTACTGGGCTAGCTAGAAGAGATAGTGAAGGGTTGAGCTGTTGCAGAGTAGAGCCTTGAGAGTGGCGTACGTCGACATCACATCTACAAGTTTGTCTGGTGGCCGGTATAATGGAAGGAACACTGACTCTCAAGCAGGATGAGACCTAGTCACGACCAACACTTAATTAACAAATATAGGCTAGAACTCAGAGTAAAGTGGGCGCTTAACAAAAATTAGGTCCTTATGAATGGAGTTGTTTGTATTGCCATGCATGGCCATACCTGGGATGTATGTTTGTATTGCCATGCATGGGATGTATGTTTGTATTGCCATGCATGGGATGCATGTTTGTATTGCCATGCATGGCCATACCTGGGATGCATGTTTGTATTGCCATGCATGGCCATACCTGGGATGCATGTTTGTATTGCCATGCATGGCCATACCTGGGATGTATGTTTGTATTGCCATGCATGGCCATACCTGGGATGTATGTTTGTATTGCCATGCATAGCCATACCTGGGATATATGTTTGTATTGCCATGCATGGCCATACCTGGGATGTATGTTTGTATTGCCATGCATGCCGCCGCTTCATGGCCATACCTGGGATGTATGTTTGTATTGCCATGCATAGCCATACCTGGGTATGTTTGTATTGCCATGCATAGCCATACCTGGGATGTATGTTTGTATTGCCATGCATGGCCATACCTGGGATGTATGTTTGTATTGCCATGCATGGCCATACCAGGGATGTATGTTTGTATTGCCATGCATGGCCTACCTGGGATGTATACCTGGGATGTATGTTTGTATTGCCATGCATAGCCATACCTGGGATGTATGTTTGTATTGCCATGCATGGCCATACCTGGGATGTATGTTTGTATTGCCATGCATGGCCATACCAGGGATGTATGTTTGTATTGCCATGCATGGCCTACCTGGGATGTATACCTGGGATGTATGTTTGTATTGCCATGCATGGCCATACCTGGGATGTATGTTTGTATTGTCATGCATGGCCATACCTGGGATGTATGTTTGTATTGCCATACATGGCCATACCTGGGATGTATGTTTGTATTGCCATGCATGGCCATACCTGGGATGTATGTTTGTATTGCCATGCATGGCCATACCTGGGATGCATGTTTGTATTGCCATGCATGGCCATACCTGGGATGCATGTTTGTATTGCCATGCATGGCCATACCTGGGATGTATGTTTGTATTGTCATTGGCCATACCTGGGATGTATGTTTGTATTGCCATGCATGGCCATACCTGGGATGTATGTTTGTGTTGCCATGCATGGCCATACCTGGGATGTGTGTATCTCTGTAAGCATCATCTACTGACCTTCGACCGCCCCCTCCCCCAAAAATAATAGTTAGGAGCAGGTTACCCAACATAAATAATAGTTATACCCTTACATGGTTGTCTTGGCAAAAATGAATTGGCTGGCAGATTCTAGAATCAAGGAGGGAGAACAGTTTGTATAAGAGTGGCGTATGTATGAGTAGTTGAGAGACATCATGGGGCAAGGCTGATGGAGTGTCATTAGGACATAGCTCAATTCCTCAACATTCATAGCTGTCTAGGTGGACTCACAGTTTTGCCATGTGTGTGTATAGGAACAGTATTAGATGTGCCAATGTAAGAACACAATAATTATGTACAATGCTTCACTGGATCCATCGACAGATAAACATTTTATGAATCACAATGTTTAAAGTTAGTGTCAGTTCTTGCATTATCTTGCTGTCAGCACTCTAATCGTCAGGCACTGCCATGACCTCACTCATAGTGTAGCTGAAGACCATGTTAACTTCTAGCTCCCCCCTTCAGCCAAGCATTTCCTGGTGACCTCACTCATATGTGTAGCTGAAGACCATGTTAACTTCTAGCTCCCCCCTTCAGCCAAGCATTTCCTGGTGACCTCACTCATATGTGTAGCTGAAGACAATGTTAACTTCTAGCTCCCCCCTTCAGCCAAGCATTTCCTGGTGACCTCACTCATATGTGTAGCTGAAGACAATGTTAACTTCTAGCTCCCCCCTTCAGCCAAGCATTTCCTGGGTGACCTCACTCATATGTGTAGCTGAAGATTCTTTCAGCTTCTAGATTTCCCCTTCAGCCAACAAGCACTGCATGAAGACCTCACTCTGAGCACCTTCCAAGTAATCTTAATTAACAAAACACACTCCTCAATTAGGCATCCAATTGTGCAGCCATATAAGATGGGCACTGTTAAGGAAACAATCAGTAAACAGAAAGGCGTGGCAGTTCAGCTTGCCTTGCACTCATTGCTAGTATTTGATATACGTATGTACCTACCTGAAATCTAATTTTAAATTGTCCTCCTTTGTGCATGCATAGTGCGAGGTAATTGGGTGTGGCCTTCTGAGGTGCATCTGAATTTGGTTCTTCAACACGTATACTGGTCTTTCACAGTAGGTGTGGTCACTGCCCACATAGCAAGCAACTACAGAGTCGGTTGTTTCTAGTGTGCCAAGCCTTCCTTCCTAACTAGAAATTGCAGCCAGCCTCTCCATCATGCTGCACACCATGAATCCAGCCTCATACCGCATGCATCAGTACAGACATACACACAGAGAGAGAGACAGGAGGACAGAAAGAGACAACTTAGTTTGACTGATGTGGGAAGATGGTACGAATTTGCTGTGCAGAGAGATGAGTAGGGCTGTGCAGAGAGATGAGCGGTGGCATATTTGCTATGCAGAGAGATGAGCAGTGGTGTACAGAGAGATGAGTGGGGGCATATTTGCTGTGCAGAGAGATGAGCAGGGGCATATTTGCTATGCAGAGAGATGAGCAGTGGCATATTTGCTATGCAGAGAGATGAGCAGTGGTGTACAGAGAGATGAGCAGGGGCATATTTGCTGTGCAGAGAGATGAGCAGGGGCATATTTGCTGTGCAGAGAGATGAGTGGGGGCATATTTGCCTACAATTAGAATGAACTCTCCTGGATGGAGTGGACTAAGTGATTTCTCAGCTACTGTTGGTGCCAGTGAAATGCCAGAAAGACTTCTGAGCTTGTTGGATTTTTTTTAAGTAATAATTTCTTCTCTGGACAAAGACATCCAGGCATGTCTATACCTAGTGTGAGTGGAGCTAGTGGAAGAGGACCAAAGATGTCTCGTGTGAGCACAACACATAGGAGATGAGCTACGAATATTGTGGAGAGGGTTTTCTGAAAGGAGCAACAGTGATGAAGATTTTCTTTGTCAGCAATGATGGCGATGAAGTCACTGACAGAGGACGTGGGAGACCTGCTAGCAGAGATACCAACTCTCTATGGTGGACCGAGCTATTTGGCGAATCTGCTACCAATGCCTGACTCAACCAGTGGATGTGTTGATGGCGATGTGGGTGCCGGTTAATGGTGTTGTGGGAGTGGCGGCAGCACTACCGTGTGGCAAAACTGGAACACTTGACAGACCTACGTAAGCCACAGGACGGACAACCTATCATGGATGCATGGCTGACAACCCACTTAAAATAGTTTCTATGTTGGTGGGAGAAGATGCCTGAAGTGATGCGTGGTGAATGTAGTCGGGTTTTCCTGTGCAGCTGGAATGCAATGAATAAAAGATCATGCAGTCCTATAGTGCCAGCTGACGTCATGTTGCCTGATGTATCTGCAGTATCATTTGATATCTTTTGCGTGATTCTGCTGCAAGAATTTGATAGGAATTTGATAGGTGATCTATATAAAGACCTGGCTGTATTCACCGCATGTATTTATGTACTTGCCCACCAAATACAGGAACGCATTGGCTCATGAGACAACCAGGCACCCAAGAAAAATCGAGATATTAATATTGTAGGTTTTTCCAATGAGCAGTCACTCTCTGCCGTTCTGAACATACATGCATCCATGACCACGAGATTGTTGCTCTACAGTTTTCAAATTAATCAATGAAGATTGCATGAGAATTAAAAATTTCATAAAAGTAACTCCCGTGCCATATTTCATTTGAGGTGCTAACCGCATCAAACAATAGAAAGAAGATGCGCATGGAAAGCTATGTGGGAAAGTCTCCCCCTCTGGCTATAATGCACACCTCTTGTTGTTGTTTACAACTCCTGTTGTTGTGTGTTTGAAATGATCGCGTAAACAAGGATAGTGAAAGTTGACCATGCAGGAGTTTTTCCAACACAGCACAGGCTATGTGTAACTCCAGCACAGGCTATGTGTAACTATAGCACAAGCTATGTGTAATTACAGCACAGGCTATGTGTAACTCCAGCACAGGCTATGTGTAACTATAGCACAAGCTATGTGTAATTACAGCACAGGCTGTGTAACTACAGCACAGGCTATGTGGGCACAGGCTATGTGTAACTACAACACAGGGTATGTGTAATTACAACACAGGCTATGTGTAACTACAGCACAGGCTATGTGGAACTACAGCATATGTGTAACTACAGCACAAGTTTTATGGAACTACAACACAGGCTATGTGTAACTAGCACAGGCTATGTGTAACTAGCACAGGCTATGTGTAACTATAGCACAGGCTATGTGTAACTATAGCACAGGCTATGTGGAACTATAGCACAGGCTATGTGGAACTATAGCACAGGCTATGTGTAACTATAGCACAGGCTATGTGGAACTATAGCACAGGCTATGTGTAACTACAACACAGGCTGTGTAACTACAGCACAGGCTATATGGAACTACAGCATAGGCTACATATGTGTAACTACAGCACAGGCATATATAACTACAGTACAGGTTATGTGTAACTACAATACAGGCTATGGGTTTTATGAAAATAATTCAAGATGGGTAGTTACATGTATGGGTAGCTACATGTATGGGTAGTTACATGTATGGGTAGCTACATGTATGTAGCTAATATTATGTTTATTGGTGTGTGTTTATCTTGAGATAATCTGATGATTATTAATGTTCCTCCTACCTCCCCGTGCCTTCATTATTGCAGTCCACTCTGTTCCAAGTCACCATCATGGTAACCATCGCCCTGAACTCCATCACTGTTGTGCTGGAAACAAGTTCCATCTATGATGCCTTACCGGTTTTCTTCACTGTAACCGACACCATATTTGTGGCTTTATACATCATAGAGTTCCTGTTGAAAGTAAGACTCGCATTATAAAATAACACTGACCACAACAAGAGTGACGTCATATTTTATATGTTGTTAGTCGTGTATGGTATGAAAGGGGATCTGTCTGTGTGTGTTTGTTTTGTTTTTAATCACTACTTTTCCTTGGAAACCCACAGGAAGAACCAGGTCAAAGTTTGTGTCGCAATATGAACATTCTCAATAACCAACTTGAGATTTACCCTCTCGACATTTTAACTGCATGCTCAAGCCTTCATCAGTAATTTTGTTGCGTCAACTGAGAGTTCGTTGAGGGGAAAAAACACTTTGATTTTATTTGGGAGTATCTTTTGACATCAGGCAGTGGCCATTTTATATACCTGCACATGTTTTTCACCTTCTCATCGATAGCACACAAATAACGCAACAAGTTGTGTTACTGCTAGCTATGTAGGTTGGAGCTCACATAGTGCAAGCAATTTGCTAGCAAGGCTGCCTCAAGCTCTCTCTAGCTACTCTATTAGAAAAACACTGCAGTTTCTGAAATGGCAAAATTTACAGAGGAAAGTGTCATCGTCAACGGATTCGTCAGTAATAAGTAATTCAGTGGCAGAGATACTGGGGGTATAGGTGGAGCTGATTTTATAACAGGGGAAGCAGAGCCCCAGCCCCCCCCCCCCCCCTCCCACCCACCCTCTCCCCCAAAACTAGGACAGCTCAATTATTATATTTAGAGGTAGCAAAATATGAAGAACAAAAAATATTTTGGTAAAAAATTTAACATTTCTCACTCTGTATGTATATATGTATGTATGTATGGTTGTATCACACTCTGTATGTATGTATGGTGTATCATTACTCACTCTGTATGTATGTATGTATGTATGTATGGTGTATCATTACTCACTCTGTATGTATGTATGGTGTATCATTACTCACTCTGTATGTATGTATGTATGTATGTATGGTGTATCATTACTCACTCTGTATGTATGTATGTATGTATGTATGTATGGTGTATCATTACTCACTCTGTATGTATGTATGTATGTATGGTGTATCATTACTCACTCTGTATGTATGTATGTATGGTGTATCATTACTCACTCTGTATGTATGTATGTATGGTGTATCATTACTCACTCTGTATGTATGTATGTATGTATGGTGTATCATTACTCACTCTGTATGTATGTATGTATGTATGTATGGTGTATCATTACTCACTCTGTATGTATGTATGTATGTATGTATGGTGTATCATTACTCACTCTGTATGTATGTATGTATGTATGTATGGTGTATCATTACTCACTCTGTATGTATGTATGTATGTATGGTGTATCATTACTCACTCTGTATGTATGTATGTATGTATGGTGTATCATTACTCACTCTGTATGTATATATGTATGTATGTATGGTTGTATCACACTCTGTATGTATGTATGTATGGTGTATCATTACTCACTCTGTATGTATGTATGGTGTATCATTACTCACTCTGTATGTATGTATGTATGTATGGTGTATCATTACTCACTCTGTATGTATGTATGTATGTATGTATGGTGTATCATTACTCACTCTGTATGTATGTATGTATGTATGGTGTATCATTACTCACTCTGTATGTATGTATGTATGTATGGTGTATCATTACTCACTCTGTATGTATGTATGTATGTATGGTGTATCATTACTCACTCTGTATGTATGTATGTATGTATGTATGGTGTATCATTACTCACTCTGTATGTATGTATGTATGTATGGTGTATCATTACTCACTCTGTATGTATGTATGGTGTATCATTACTCACTCTGTATGTATGTATGTATGATGTATCATTACTCACTCTGTATGTATGTATGGTGTATCATTACTCACTATATGTATGTATGGTTGTATCATTACTCACTCTGTATGTATGTATGGTGTATCATTACTCACTTTGGTTGGATTTTGCATTTTGGACTGACTCTGATCAATACTTGCATTGCTTCTCTTTTCTCTCTCCGGGTAATGCCGGGTACCCTGCTAGTAATTAACTTTGCTCAAGTGTCTCCTTGCTGACTCAGCATATCAATAGGAGCAGGTGCAAGAGTGTCTGTGCAGATGGGCAGACGTTTGTCCTTGCCAAGCAACATGTGGTCCACCTTATATACGATATTGAGCCCTTCTGTTTATCTTCCCTGTTTCCGTGGTTGTGGCATTTATTCTCTAATAAAAACCGTTGCAAATTATTTCAGACCGATCCTCCTTGCCTTACTGGCAGAAGGGCACCTACTAATATATGCAAGTTCCAGTTGAGAGGGATAAAGCATTAAAAATGGCTGAAAACCACAACCGCAGTGCTGATTGCAACTGCCGTGTTCAACAATCTCTTTTTGTGTGATCTACCATTTATGTAAGCTCTGCTGCACAGGCACCTGTGCCTACCTGGAATCACTCTGAATCACCTTTTCCTTTGATAAAGGAGACCCTCCTGGATAGATTTCTCTCCTATAATTTGGGCCTGTGTTTAATGCAGCCTAACTGCAGCTTTTACCTAGTCCTGGTGGGCCTATGTTTAATGCAGCCTAACTGCAGCTTTTACCTAGTCCTGGTGGGCCTGTGTTTAATGCAGCCTAACTGCAGCTTTTACCTAGTCCTGGTGGGCCTGTGTTTAATGCAGCCTAACTGCAGCTTTTACCTAGTCCTGGTGGGCTTATGTTTAATGCAGCCTAACTGCAGCTTTTACCTAGTCCTGGTGGGCCTGTGTTTAACGCAGCCTAACTGCAGCTTTTAATTAGTACTGGTGGGCCCGTGTTTACTAACTGCAGCCTTTTAGAATTTGCTTTCTAATGATGAGGACAAAAGGTTGCAGCTCTGCATTTGTGGTCACAGCCAGAGAAGCTGTTACAATTGGAGGGCCAGTTCCTATAACCAAACTGAGATGGAGCTACATGCTTGCAATAGGAGGAGCAGTTACAACTGGAAGAGTGGTCCCTAATAGAGGATATACATGGTATATTCAATTGCCTTTAGATAGCACCGCAAATTTTGTCCATGATTCAATAACATGACTAGCATCAAGAATGAAATCTTTAGAGTGCAGAAACAATGTATTTGGTTTACCTGCATTCAAAATAAACCCCCACCCCCCCCCCCCTCACCCTCCAAACACTATATAAGGCAGGTCGAAGTGTGTTCACAATAGCTCTGTGGCAACACACATTGGACAAATGCCACACTGAGTTGAAGTTTGTTGACAATAGCTCTATGAAGACACAGACTGGACCAACACCACACTGGGTTGAGGCAGGTTGAAGTAGGTTGACAATAGCTCTATGGGGATGCACACACTGGACCAACATCACACTGGGTTGAGGGAGGTTGAGTAGGTTGACAATAGCTCTATGAAGACACAGACTGGACCAACACCACACTGGGTTGAGTCAGATTGAAGTAGGTTGATAATAGCTCTATGAAGACACACACTGGACCAACACCGCACTGGGTTGAGTCAGATTGAAGTAGGTTGATAATAGCTCTATGAAGACACACACTGGACCAACACCACACTGGGTTGAGGCAGGTTGAAGTAGGTTGATAATAGCTCTATGAAGACACAGACTGGACCAACACCACACTGGGTTGAGTCAGATTGAAGTAGGTTGATAATAGCTCTATGAAGACACACACTGGACCAACACCACACTGGGTTGAGTCAGATTGAAGTAGGTTGATAATAGCTCTATGAAGACACACACTGGACCAACACCACACTGGGTTGAGTCAGATTGAAGTAGGTTGATAATAGCTCTATGAAGACACACACTGGACCAACACCACACTGGGTTGAGTCAGATTGAAGTAGGTTTCTATGAAGACACACACTGGACCAACACCACACTGGGTTGAGTCAGATTGAAGTAGGTTGATAATAGCTCATGAAGACACACACTGGACCAACACCACACTGGGTTGAGTCAGATTGAAGTAGGTTTCTATGAAGACACACACTGGACCAACACCACACTGGGTTGAGTCAGATTGAAGTAGGTTGATAATAGCTCTATGAAGACACAGACTGGACCAACACCACACTGGGTTGAGTCAGATTGAAGTAGGTTGATAATAGCTCTATGAAGACACACACTGGACCAACACCACACTGGGTTGAGTCAGAGTGAAGTAGGTTGATAATAGCTCTATGAAGACACACACTGGACCAACACCACACTGGGTTGAGTCAGATTGAAGTAGGTTGATAATAGCTCTATGAAGACACACACTGGACCAACACCACACTGGGTTGAGTCAGATTGAAGTAGGTTGATAATAGCTCTATGAAGACACACACTGGACCAACACCACACTGGGTTGAGTCAGATTGAAGTAGGTTGATAATAGCTCTATGAAGACACAGACTGGACCAACACCACACTGGGTTGAGGCAGGTTGAAGTAGGTTGATAATAGCTCTATGAAGACACACACTGGACCAACACCGCACTGGGTTGAGTCAGATTGAAGTAGGTTGATAATAGCTCTATGAAGACACACACTGGACCAACACCGCACTGGGTTGAGTCAGATTGAAGTAGGTTGATAATAGCTCTATGAAGACACACACTGGACCAACACCACACTGGGTTGAGTCAGATTGAAGTAGGTTGATAATAGCTCTATGAAGACACACACTGGACCAACACCACACTGGGTTGAGTCAGATTGAAGTAGGTTGATAATAGCTCTATGAAGACACACACTGGACCAACACCGCACTGGGTTGAGTCAGATTGAAGTAGGTTGATAATAGCTCTATGAAGATACAGACTGGACCAACACCACACTGGGTTGAGTCATATTGAAGTAGGTTGATAATAGAGAGCTCTATGAAGACACAGACTGGACCAACACCACACTGGGTTGAGTCAGATTGAAGTAGGTTGATAATAGCTCTATGAAGACACACACTGGACCAACACCGCACTGGGTTGAGTCAGATTGAAGTAGGTTGATAATAGCTCTATGAAGACACAGACTGGACCAACACCACACTGGGTTGAGGCAAGTTGAAGTAGGTTGAGAATAGCTCTATGGGGATGCACACACTGGACCAACATCACACTGGGTTGAGGGAGGTTGAGTAGGTTGACAATAGCTCTATGGATGCACACACTGGACCAACACCACACTGGGTTGAGGGAGGTTGAGTAGGTTGACAATAGCTCTATGGGTGCACACACCAGTGAAGTAAGAACGTTTGTTAGATTGGGGTGGGGTGGGAGCAAAGGGATCATGTAGTTTTAGGTTACAAGTGGGTGTGGAATATTCAGTGTCACTCTTCCTACAGACCATTTTGAGACTATCAATTTTGAGGCATCATTTAAAATGAAACTACCAGGAAATATTCTTGAACGAGGTGATAAAAGAGGACATTTTGAAATTTTTTAATTCTAGTAGTAAAGTTCATACACATGGTAATTGATGGCAATTAAGAGCTATTATTGTTCATAGTTTCAGTTCTTTCTTCTTTCACATCCGGAAATGATTTTTTTTTGCAACATCAACAAGATTTAACTTATCTGTTCTTTCATGATGCATATGCAGTAACATACAGTGATTGGGCCTCCCTTGTGTCATTCAAGTTCACAGGTAGTCTTTTTATTTGTTTTAGAGCAGAAAAACTACGCTCAGCTGATGAAGTGGTGAACTGGAAAAGTGATTTTTAGGAGTTTGTGGACTTCTGTGATGATTTTTTTGCGACCAGATTGGTAGTTGAAAATGTCACAAATAGTCTGAACTCTAGTCACTTTCTGGATTGCGATACCTTCCAATGTAGCCTTGATTATATCTGGAAGCTCATTTAAATGAATTTTTAATTTCTCCATGTCAATATCACCACCATACAACTCTTGTAGTTTTGCAGAAAGTGGAAGCTGCCTTTGGTGAGGTAGAACAGGAGGATCACAAAGCACTTTAGAGGCCTTCACTACCACAGAATCATAGAAAGATTTGAAGCTCAGACCTATTTGAATGCTCTCAAGTGATTGAATGCACAAATCTACAGCCATAAAACAGTCATCAACATTAGTCTCCTCTGCCTGAAGGATAATGGAGAGCTATTTGCTCATGCCGACCTATTTGCTCATGCCGAAGATTAATACCGATAGCTCCAATTCAAAATATGTGAAGAATGTATCCATAAATAATAGCATCCATTTGCTCGTCTAGAACAGTCGTCCATTCCATGAGAAGAAATCTCCATGGTTTCCCTTAGTGCTCATACTTATTGATTATAGCTTGCATGGCACTAGTACAGGCAGTCCATCTAGTTGGGCATAACGATTTAATTCTAGGCCCCCATCCCTTGTTCCTGCTCCCCTGCACACTGGACACCACACTGGGTTGGGGCAGGTTGAAGTAGGTAGTCTGGACACAGATTATGCTCGTTCTAAATGTGAAAGGTCATTGAAGTGGGTGTTGTATGAAACAATGTGTCATCCCTGTTCCTGGCTCGTCTACTGGTCAACACAGCATTCTTTTGTGCTTTGCAAGCTCTTTCCTAACAGTTTAGTATTCCTGCCTGTTCTGATGGCAAAGTAATTTTGTTTCTCTGTCCAAGTTCATCCCTCTCTCTCTTTATAAATATGTACTACATATGTTCATATCTATGCTTATTTGATTGTGCTGTAGCTGTATGTAGAGCCAGTTAACTACTGGAAGAGTGGCTATAACTTGTTTGACTTGCTGGTGTTGTTGGTGGCCATTACGGATCTCGTCTTGTCCGCCCTGAGGCTGCCCCAGTCAAGTTTGGATATTTTGAAAGTCGTAAGAGGTCATAAACCATCTCGTCTCTGTCACACACACACACACACAAATATCAGCCTTCCATGTTATATGTAGCTAGCACTATTCAAAGGGAATGTTGGCTCAGGAGGCATGTGCTCAACACTTACGTTGGTTTCATCAACTCTTTAAATGGTGGATGGCTAGAATCTCTGGAATGAAGATCATGTCTTAGCTAAAACTAATAAATATTGGTTGCTTCCTGTCAGCCTAAGTGGCAGTTTCAGCCTATTAGCTCCAAAAAGGCGTTTCATTGGGGTAGTAATTAATATCTCATGTGTGGTGTTTCAAGCGGAAGGCAGAAGAAGTAATTACTCAGTTGATTTATGGTATATGGAGGAATTGGTGTGTGGAGGAGTTGGTGTGTGGAGGAGTTGGTGCGTGGAGGAGTTGGTGTGTGGAGGAGTTGGTGCGTGGAGGAGTTGGTGTGTGGAGGAGTTGGTGTGTGGAGGAGTTGGTACGTGGAGGAGTTGGTACGTGGAGGAGTTGGTACGTGGAGGAGTTGGTGCATGGAGGAGTTGGTACGTGGAGGAGTTGGTACGTGGAGGAGTTGGTGCGTGGAGGAGTTGGTGTGTGGAGGAGTTGGTATGTGGAGGAGTTGGTATGTGGAGGAGTTGGTGTGTGGAGGAGTTGGTCTGTGGAGGAGTTGGTGCGTGGAGGAGTTGGTACGTGGAGGAGTTGGTGTGTGGAGGAGTTGGTACGTGGAGGAGTTGGTACGTGGAGGAGTTGGTACGTGGAGGAGTTGGTGCATGGAGGAGTTGGTGCGTGGAGAAGTTGGTGCGTGGAGGAGTTGGTGCGTGGAGGAGTTGGTACGTGGAGGAGTTGGTATGTGGAGGAGTTGGTACGTGGAGGAGTTGGTACGTGGAGGAGTTGGTGCATGGAGGAGTTGGTACGTGGAGGAGTTGGTACGTGGAGGAGTTGGTACATGGAGGAGTTGGTGCGTGGAGGAGTTGGTGTATTGAGGAGTTGGTATGTGGAGGAGTTGGTGTGTGGAGGAGTTGGTGTGTGGAGGAGTTGGTGTATTGAGGAGTTGGTGCATGGAGGAGTTGGTGTGTGGAGGAGTTGGTACGTGGAGGAGTTGGTACGTGGAGGAGTTGGTGTGTGGAGGAGTTGGTGTATTGAGGAGTTGGTATGTGGAGGAGTTGGTGCGTGGAGGAGTTGGTGTGTGGAGGAGTTAGTACGTGGAGGAGTTGGTGCGTGGAGGAGTTGGTGTATGGAGGAGTTGGTGTATTGAGGAGTTGGTATGTGGAGGAGTTGGTGTGTGGAGGAGTTGGTGCGTGGAGGAGTTGGTGCGTGGAGGAGTTGGTGTGTGGAGGAGTTGGTGCGTGGAGGAGTTGGCGTGGAGGAGTTGGTGTGTGGAGGAGTTGGTGCATGGAGGAGTTGGTGCGTGGAGGAGTTGGTGCATGGAGGAGTTGGTACGTGGAGGAGTTGGTACGTGGAGGAGTTGGTACATGGAGGAGTTGGTGCGTGGAGGAGTTGGTGTATTGAGGAGTTGGTATGTGGAGGAGTTGGTGTGTGGAGGAGTTGGTACGTGGAGGAGTTGGTGTGTGGAGGAGTTAGTACGTGGAGGAGTTGGTGCGTGGAGGAGTTGGTGTATGGAGGAGTTGGTGTATTGAGGAGTTGGTATGTGGAGGAGTTGGTGTGTGGAGGAGTTGGTGTGTGGAGGAGTTGGTGCGTGGAGGAGTTGGTACGTGGAGGAGTTGGTGTGTGGAGGAGTTGGTGTATTGAGGAGTTGGTATGTGGAGGAGTTGGTGCGTGGAGGAGTTGGTGTGTGGAGGAGTTGGTGTATTGAGGAGTTGGTATGTGGAGGAGTTGGTGCGTGGAGGAGTTGTTGCCTGGAGGAGTTGGTGTGTGGAGGAGTTGGTACTATGTGGAGGAGTTGGTGCGTGGAGGAGTTGTTGCCTGGAGGAGTTGGTGTGTGGAGGAGTTGGTGCGTGGAGGAGTTGGTGTGTGGAGGAGTTGGTGCGTGGAGGAGTTGGTGCGTGGAGGAGTTGGTGCGTGGAGGAGTTGGTATATGAACTGAAGCATATTCTCAATAGAGGAGGGATGTGCTAATGCACAGCGTACTGAAGTCAAAAACATGTTCACGAGTGTAAGCACTCTCTTTAAGGATGTCTGAAGTTCCTTTCATATATTCTTAAAATCATGTTAGACCTTTAACTGTTAGTACTTGTCTTGACTTCTATAACTCCTTTGCAAGCAATACTGTGTCTACTCTGGACACACTCTAACACTAGTTCAATGAAGGTCCAACAGTAGCAGTCATCTAGTATTGTGATCACTGAGTCTTGACAGAGTACTTGCATTATTATTATTATTATTCTCGTTTTCTAGTTTAGGTAGTGGTCATCACATTTACATGCTCTATTATCAGTGCTGCTACATGCTGTGATCTGTATCTTATGTGAGTGGTGTGATGCATTAAAAACTTGAAGTGTTTTTATAAAATATTTTAGTAAACAAGTGCCTGTTCGCTTCTTAGCTGCAAAAATACGACAAAAAAATACAGTTTCTCCGTCAGCTATTGTATAGTAATCTATCTCAAACTCATGATTGATTTAAGAGTAAGTTGATTATCTTTATACTCATTTCATAATTTTCTAGACCAAAAAAGATGATAATAGACAGTGAATGTCCTGAGAAGATTTGTAATTGTCAGGTACTAAATGGCAAGGTGTGAAGATTAGGTGTGGGAGATAAAAAGAAACAAGAAAGAATGAAATTTGGAAGATTTTTATTTGTTGTTTTCTTGTGTTGTTGTTTTCTTCAAGAAGGCCAGTTTACAGTCTTAGCAAAAGTTATAAGCCATAATTATTTAGGTGGTTTTATAGCTGGAAAAAACCCTGTTGAAGCGAGGTTTTAGCTGAGATATGAACTTGTTTGTGTGTGTGTGTGTGTTTTTCTTTTTTTAATTCTGAGTTTCACCATATATTTTTTAACCCAACAGCATGACACACTAGACAGAGAGTGCCTGTCTACATCCTAATTTTAATGGCAAACGTCAGTGTCAAAGTTAAAATAATTTTCCTGGCTAGATTTTGAGCTACACGTCACTTGGTGTATTTTACAGTTTTCCGTTCTGTGAGGATCCTCCGGTTCTTGTCCGTCATTGGTGGTCTCCGTGTCCTGCTCATAGCACTCTTAACCACCTTCCTCACGGCCATAATCCCCTTCCTGGTGCTACTAATTGTCCTCATGTTTGTCTACGCCATCATGGGCTACTACCTCTTTGGATACAGCCAGGACGGGGACACGGAGAAGTGGGGAACCTTAGGTCGAGCCATGCTCTCTCTCTTGACATATACCACAGTCAGTCAAATTAATGTGTATGCATTTTATTTTAAAGAGCATTTTCTAGTGTTCTGGTTTTGAAAGCCATGGCATACATAAATATATACTTCCATTGCTGATGTTTGATCTGAGCTGTTCTTTTTCCCAATAAAAACCAACTAAAATCCACACCCACATAACTGAGAAGAGTACCAAGGCAGGACACAAATAGAAATCAAGCAACACACACAAAAAGGTGGAATTACGAGTTTTAGGTGTGATATCTACCCCTTACCTTCACTGAGTAAGTTATTGTGGCGCTTTGTCTGCTGAATTCAGACTGAGAGTAACTACTACAAAATGCTGGTATATAGCCTAGACCTAGTCTCCTAGCCATAACCATCTAGTCCTAGCCATAACCATAGCCCTAGCCATAAACATAGCCCTAGCCATAATCATAGCTTTAGCCCTAGCCATAACCATAGCCCTAGCCATAAACATAGCCCTAGACATAACCGTAGCTTTAGCCCTAGCCATAACCGTAGCCCTATCCCGAGCTCTGAAAAATAATTTTCACTAATGTCCAAGTACAATCCTATGCTGCTTGTGTGTCTTGGTAGCATCTTTATTTAAATATTTATTTATTTATATATTTATTTATTTTACAGCTGCTTCTGTTACTGCTGAAATTGTTGTTGCTGTGGAACTGCCTGTTGTTTAATTATGTTGCTGTTGTACGGTATTTGATTACATTGTTGCACTCTGTTGTTGTGTTATTGTTTCTGCATCTGTTATCAGACAATAGCTGTACTATTATTGTTGCAATGTTTTGTTGCACATGTTTTGTTGCACTTATCTTGTTGTACTGTCATTGTTGCAAGTTGTTGTGCTATTGTTTCTTCACTGTTGTTCCTGGACCATTGTTTGTGCAATGCTATTGTTGCACTATTGTTCTTGGTGTTCTGTGGCTGTTGCATTGCTCTTGTTGCACCACAGAGCTGCACTGTTGTTGCTGTGGCTGTTGCACTGCTCTTGTTGGCACCACAAGGTTGCACTGTTGTTGCTACGGCTGTTGCACTGCTCTTGTTGGCAACTCAGAGTTGCACTGTTGTTGCTACGGCTGTTGCATTGCTCTTGTTGCACCACAGAGCTGCATTGTTGTTGCTACGGCTGTTGCACTGCTATTGTTTACCACAGAGCTGCACTGTTGTTGTGCTTTGGCTGTTGCACTGCTCTTGTTGCACCACAGAGCTGCACTGTTGTTGTGCCGTGGCTGTTGCACTGCTCTTGTTGCACCACAGAGCTGCACTGTTGTTGTGCCGTGGCTGTTGCACTGCTCTTGTTGCACCACAGAGCTGCACTGTTGTTGCATGTTGTTCCAGGTTGATGGCTGGACGATCGTTCAGGATAGTCTGACAGCACATGGCTTTACAGGGAGTGTGATGTTTACCGTCAGCTTCATCCTGCTGGGCCACTTCCTCTACACTAACCTCTTCATCGGAATCATCATTTATGTAAGACTGTTATGTTTAGCACTCGAGTTTGATTGACTATAGTATGGACCTTCATTAGGAATTAAAATATATGTAACTAGTCGTTGAGTCAAACATATTATAATCCGCGGAGGCAAGTTATTGAGTTTGTGTATTGATCATACACACACACTTCAGTCCTCTGCTTAACCAATGCACTGCTATAAAAGCTTACATCACAGACTATTTTTTAACCACATATTCAACTATACTTTACCTTGCACATCACAATTAGTTGATCGACTTTTGTGAGGAATGTAAGTTTGTAGCTAGAGGAAAAGTTTCTACTCATTTAGACCCTCCATTTGACTATCATTTTATCTATCACTTCAGTGGTGATTCGGACAGCAAATATGATACTTTTTGGAACCCTAAAGTTACCAACCTTCTGGACTCCTCAACCTTGTGTTTGAGCTGAAGCCCAGTTTCATAAAAGACCAGTACTATTTTTACGTCCTTTCAGCACTGGACAAAGGCACGGCAATGTGGTTGTTCGATCACATCAACTTACCCCTGCATGAGTATAAGTGCAAGGCTTCGAATGACTGGCTGGTTGACACTTTGGGAGGACACATATCTTGCCTATTTCTCATCTGGCCTCTTGGCGACTCCTAACCTTCAGCTCTAATGAACAAGATGCTAGCCCTCCTAGGAGGCCATCCTCCTTATCCGCTATAAAATAGCTCTTCCTAGAGTGGCCATTTAGGACCAAGTGGTGGAGACAAAAATAGCTTTTCCCAGGGTGGCTGCACAAAGACATTTAGAATCAAGTGGTGGAGACCAAAATAGCTCTTCCTAGGGTGGCTGCACAAAGACATTTAGGACCAAGTGGTGGAGACAAAAATAGCTCTTCCTAGAGTGGCTGCTCAAAGACATTTAGGACCAAGTGGTGGAGACAAAAATAGCTCTTCCTAGAGTGGCTGCACAAAGACATTTAGAATCAAGTGGTGGAGACCAAAATAGCTCTTCCTAGAGTGGCTGCTCAAAGACATTTAGAATCAAGTGGTGGAGACCAAAATAGCTCTTCCTAGAGTGGCTGCTCAAAGACATTTAGAATCAAGTGGTGGAGACCAAAATAGCTCTTCCTAGAGTGGCTGCTCAAAGACATTTAGAATCAAGTGGTGGAGACCAAAATAGCTCTTCCTAGAGTGGCTGCTCAAAGACATTTAGAATCAAGTGGTGGAGACCAAAATAGCTTTTCCTAGAGTGGCTGCTCAAAGACATTTAGGACCAAGTGGTGGAGACAAAAATAGCTCTTCCTAGGTGGCTGCTCAAAGACATTTAGGACCAAGTGGTGGAGACAAAAATAGCTCTTCCTAGAGTGGCTGCACAAAGACATTTAGAATCAAGTGGTGGAGACCAAAATAGCTCTTCCTAGAGTGGCTGCTCAAAGACATTTAGAATCAAGTGGTGGAGACCAAAATAGCTCTTCCTAGAGTGGCTGCTCAAAGACATTTAGAATCAAGTGGTGGAGACCAAAATAGCTCTTCCTAGAGTGGCTGCTCAAAGACATTTAGAATCAAGTGGTGGAGACCAAAATAGCTTTTCCTAGAGTGGCTGCTCAAAGACATTTAGGACCAAGTGGTGGAGACAAAAATAGCTCTTCCTAGGTGGCTGCACAAAGACATTTGATGGAGACCAAAATAGAGGATCACCAACAAAAAAAACACAAGAGCCGGTGCCTCATGGGAAACCAGGTACATGGGCCAGCACTTGGGCCATCCAATGATGCTCACTTACCATGTACAAGCCATCACTCCTCGCAGAAAGTTATGCTTCTATTTCCACAAGTTTGTCAATTTGTTTTGGCAGTGCCAGCCTCTTTTACCTCAGGAAACAAGAAGACATCCACTACATACTTCTACAGTGGCCCCTTCAAGGTGGTTGAGCGCTCACGATATATTAGAGGCAAGACAAATATGTCATGGTTGACAAGCTGAAACTGGCCCACTTTGATTTGGAAATTCTCATCCAGGTTGCACAGCCATGGCTACAAAGAATGGACCCTGGGTAAATGTCTTCTAGTGCCCACTCCTTCCAGAGGGAAATGAGTCCTTTTCTCTAGATTTAAACTTGTATTTCTTGCAAACACATCAAATAGATTGTGATGTATAAGGAAAGGATTGACAACATGGGGTGTGTGGCATGTGTGTGTGTGTGTGCATGCTGTGTGTGTGTGCATGCTATGTGTATATGATCAGCTGACAAGATGGTTATCAAAAATAGTTCGCTCCACCAGAACCAAAATGTATCGCTTTGGCAGATGAATTTGATGGCCTACTGTGGTGCAGTATGGCAGCAGGGTATCTGAGGGCTGTGGAGCTTGACTGCCATGAATGGCCTCATTTAAGCATCTATTGCCAGTTCTGGAAACCCTTCTATTGCTGAACCCTTTCATTGTTGAACAAGTAGGTGATCCTTGATGGGTGTCTTTGCTATACGCTTCCTTGTAGACGTTTTGCTTGCCCCAGTTGAGTTAACTCTTTATACAATACCAAACTGTGGGTCATTGTACTTGCATTGTTATGATACGAACGAACAATTTGAATGGGAGTCGACCACGCCTTCACTTTCTTGCAAAGATGTACTCTTCTCCTCAGATGAAGATAAAGCCCAGTTATTTAATCAGCACTTTAACAATAACTCCCAACCTTAATGGCTACTGAAAATCCACCCCGTCAGACTGATCCTCATACCTGCCTGTCTGAATTACTCTGCACAGAGGATCAGGTTTACGACCTATTCACAGCGCTTGACTGTAGAAAAGCAACTGGACCTGACAATATATCTACTAGAATGCTCAGGTCACCGCTCCTAGTATTGTTCCAAGCACTACCAACCTCTCTATTCATACTGGAACCATACCTAGCAGTTGGAAACAGGCCTAGGGTCGTTCCTATACCCAAAAGGGGGAGCAAAACAAATCCTGCTCTACAGACCTACATCAATTTTATCAGTTTTAAGCAAGTTCCTGGAGAGGATCATTCATAAACTCATCTCGGAGCACCTCCAGAAATATTCACCTGTTTCTCTCAAAGGACTCTCCCCTAGCAAGTCTACCACTTCTGCACTGCTATCATTTACAAATGCGTGCTCTCAATCTTTAGATAAAGGTCATGATATGTGCTTGATGTTTTTTTAATCTAAGCAAAGCCTTGATTCCGTTCCACACTCCCCTCTGCGCAACAAACTCCTTATATTCGATCTGGATCCACACATCATAAATTGGGTTCATTACTAAATAACAGGGACCAGTTTGTTGTTGTTAATGGGGCTCATTCCCCATCTCTTCCCGTAACATGGGGTTCCTCAGGGCTCTGTATTGGGACCACTACTGTTCCTCGTATATATTAATGACGTCGACTGTGTCATCTTTAATGGCCAAGTTGTTGTCTATGCTGATGATATGGCATTATATCTGGTGATACAGTCGCCTAGAGATTTCATGTATGTTGAAAATGATGTCAACGCTATCTGTACATGGACCAGAACAATTTCCTTGCACTGAACACCAGTAAATGTTGCTACATTATGTTCTCCAGAAAAGGCCAGCCCATGTGGTCCAGTTGTTCCTTTTGTTATTGAGGGAGAGATGCTCATCCATGTTGAGGATTACAAATATCTGGACATCACTCTGTCCAACAACCTCTAATGATCCTCTCACATAATGACATTTGCAATAAAAGCAGGAGGATTATTGGAATGATTTACCGTAAATTCTACACACGCTCACAATCAGACACTCTCCTAAGTCTTTACATTGCGGCAGTATGTCCCCATCTTGAGTACATCTGGGATCCCTCAAAAAAGATGTTGGGAAATTAGAACGAGTACAGAAGTTTGCATTGAGAGTTTGTTTAAGGAATTGGAACAGTGCTTATGAGAGTCTATTGGCTCTTGCAGACATTACTTCTCTCTTCATCAGGTGACAGACACTGAAACTCTGTCTTCTCTATAACTTTGTTAATGGCCTTGCTATTTGTGATGCACTTCCTGTCACTTATAGAGAATCAAATAGAGTTCGTTCCATCAATAACTCATCTCTAGTTCAACCTTTTGTGTGTACAACATCACATGCAAACTCATTCTTCCCATCAGCCATTCATCTATAGAACTGACTTCTTTCAGACTTTTGTGGAAAATCTTCGTTACCACTCATTCAAATGGTCATTAGTTAGGCACATGTACTTTATAATCACTATTTGAATAATTTGTTGTTAAATGTTTTCTATTATTGATCTTTGTATTGTTAATGTAGTATTCCTAGTTTGGATACTGGACATATTCTATATTTTCATGTGTCCATTACAAATTTGTTTCTTACTCTCAAAACAAACACTATAGCAAAGTTGTACCCATTACAGATGAGGCAGGGGAGAGCTGCCCCATCCTGAATATGAGTAGGATCACCCCATCCTAGATGAGAAGAGTCCCAGTGTACGTAGAGGAGATTCATTGGTGAATGAAGTGATCTCTCACTGAGGAGGACAAGAAATTTTAGTGTTACTAAACATTGCTTTATATCCCTGGCTATCTATCTATCTCGCGATACAGTCTCCAGGAATAATTAATGGTCACCCGCCTTAATTAAAATGATTTACAAAAACTTAAAAGGAAGTGGTCATCTTGGTGAAGACATGGACATGCTAGATGCAAGAGAAGAGAGAACTGACTTCAGATAAGATCTGTGAGCAATGCAAGAAAGGTATCTTGCTGCTCAGTCAGTGGAGGAATGAAGTGAGAACTGGCTGTTTTCCTGTAGTTAGTAGCTATCATGGCAGATGAAGTTTCATGTGATGTTGCTGCTCAAGTTACTTTGTCAAACATGCTCTAGATACACTGTGCACCCCTAATTCAAAGAGAAACAAAAAATCTGTGGACAGCTACAGCGACATAGGTTCCCTTATCTCAACACCCAGCTCTTGGAGTCAAGTGCTGAAACTTGATCTATGGTCATCCTAAAAACTCGCCACTAGGACTGTACCAAGAGTTGCTCCTGATAGATGCACACCCTCAAGCTTTCCTCTTCTGCAAACAAAATGGATTCCAAACTCGAGCTATGTCAACTAAAATGTATCAGAAAGAAGTTGTAACATGCAGGGCATATGCTCTTCAGTCCACTCAAAATAGAATTTGTTGCATGCACTTCTGCTAGAGAGCTCTGCTGTCTCTGAAGGAAGTACAAGAGAGAACTGTCTAAAGGAGTTGAATATAAAGGAATGAATACGTGCCATACTCAGTGAAGGAGAAAACATGATGATAGAAGAAAGACTGAACACAGAGGCAGTATTTTGAGTACAAACTGTTTCTTTTTTAAAAAAATAGAAGGGAAAAAAGAGACCCACAAAAGGAGTGGGAAAATAAGAATTAGGCGAGGGGGGAAATTGGCGAAGGTCAGGTCACTACCATAGCAACAAACAAGGACCTCTGCAAACTGCTTGCATTATGTGAGCTCCAACTAAGTGAGTAGCCCTCAGCGGGATCTAGGGAAACAAGAGAGCCTACCTTCAGGGCTGCTCATAGTCTTACCTATCTAACCCCCTCCCCCCCTCCCCGCCTATCCCCTTACCTCCTGTGGAAATCTTTTTGCTTCACTCGCTATGCTAAACGACCACTGAGACCAAATCCTAGGCTGTCATTGGTTGTGGAAGATTAGCTCACTAGCAAACTCCGAGTTCTAACGTATGTGTAGCTAGTGTTGTTTATTATTAAGTGCTGTGCCTTTTCTGGCAATGGTGACTTCCAGCTGCATTTAAAACCAAATCTGAGGCCATTACGAGCTGCACAGGGTATGGTTCCCAAACGCAAGCCCTTGATATTGTAGAAGGCCAGAGAACATACAGACAGACATATCTTTTAGGATGTTTGAAATTCTTGTCAGCTATTTTTACTTCATAAGTCATTGACTTCATGATGGGAAAAAATTAATTGTGAGGGTCAACTTGTGTCAGTGAACAGCATATACAATATATTAACATTAATGTTGGTTTTTGCAGAACATTCATAAAGCTACATCGGAATATGACATGGCTGAAAAGGTTAAGCGACAAATGTTCTTGCAAGTAAGTGCACCTTTGAATACTGAATGACGGTTAGGTTCCTATAATGTGTCCATGCACTAGTAACGCATTGTATTTTTCTTAGGCTAAGAAGTCAGAAATCACACAGCAACAGCACAAAGCCATTCTGCACCTGATGAAAAGACAAGTCAGTGCTTACAGTGCATGGTTCTATGGTTATATAGTGAACTCACACAATGTTTTGTGAGCCTTATGCATCATTTCCAACTAGCTGGTTAGAAGATTGCGGTCAAGTAAGTGGAAAAATAATGGTGAAGGAGACCTGATCTTGCACTTCATCACAACAGGGATCTTAGCCCCCATCATGAGATTTATGCACATAATTTAAATAGGGAAGTACTATTCTATGCAGGTCCCTGTAACTAGTTATTTTCATTCTGACACCCAAGGTCAACTTTATCATCCTTGAAAATGAGACACTTTCTCTCTCTACATATGTTGTTGTATGCTGGCTGGAGCTGTGAACTCTGCCCTCTCTTGCCGCCATGTCTTGGACTTACCATCTTGTTCACTGAAAACAAGAACTCTGTTGCAACAACTGTTAATGCAGGGGGGGAGGGGGGGGGGGGTTGACCAATGGTGGCGTGAATAATCCATGACCCAATGTTCTTTTTTAAAATTCCTATCCAATCCTAGCCTAGCTCTGCCAGTATTAGGTGAGAGAGTCCTTGTCCTGGCCAAGCCTCACTGCCCAGACGTATGGTCCAACCCTAGCCTAGCTCTGCCAGTATTAGGTGAGAGAGTCCTTGTCCTGGCCAAGCCTCACTGGCCAGACGTATGGTACAATCCTAGCCTAGCTCTGCCAGTATTAGGTGAGAGAGTCCTTGTCCTGGCCAAGCCTCACTGGCCAGACGTATGGTCCAATCCTAGCCTGTATTAGGTGAGGGAGTCCTTGTCCTGGCCAAGCCTCACTGCCCAGACGTATGGTCCAACCCTAGCCTAGCTCTGCCAGTATTAGGTGAGAGAGTCCTTGTCCTGGCCAAGCCTCACTGGCCAGACGTATGATCCAATCCTAGCCTAGCTCTGCCAGTATTAGGTGAGAGAGTCCTTGTCCTGGCCAAGCCTCACTGGCCAGACGTATGGTCCAATCCTAGCCTAGCTCTGCCAGTATTAGGCGAGAGAGTCCAAGCCTCACTGGCCAGACGTATGGTCCAATCCTAGCCTAGCTCTGCCAGTATTAGGTGAGAGAGTCCTTGTCCTGGCCAAGCCTCACTGGCCAGACGTATGGTCCAATCCTAGCCTAGCTCTGCCAGTATTAGGTGAGAGAGTCCTTGTCCTGGCCAAGCCTCACTGGCCAGTGATATGTCTAAGCTTGGGTATGTGCCCCAAGCATTACTCACATGGTCAAGTGTAAAATACCTGTCAAAGAATTGGCGTAATTTTTTCCCTCGCATACTATTGGTAATGATGGCTGATGATAGTATTGAGGCATCAGCATTCTGTACCCGCCACATGAAAAGCTGGCTATGGTCACCAGACGTATTATATGTCTGGACCATGAGATAAACCCTTTACTTAACCAGTATTAGGTGGGTGGGAACTTTTCGGACATCCATAGGTGACCCCTGGACTGTCCACAGCATCACTGGATGTAACATTGTGTTTTTGTGGATATTTATTTCCGTCAAAAATGTGTTGTAGATTGCAGACAACTTTATTGACTTTGACGAGATGACTAAAGAGTTCCAGAAGACATTAAGGCATCATGACTTTGGCTACTCCACAGATCTGTGCACCAACAAGTGCTGGATAGACACTTTTGTGGCCTCTCTCACACACCTGGAAAATGCCAAATTCAGGTGGAGAGTTTTTGGGGTGTACCTTAATTAGGTTGGCAATGTAATTAGGTTGGCAATGTAATTAGGTTGGCAATGTAGATGAATTATTTTAATTGAGTGAAATTTAGTGCGTGTTATATACGACTTCTTTAAAAAAATTTTTTTAACCTGCACTGATTATTTAACACTTCATTCTCTCTCCTGACATGTCCACTCATCTCGTCCTTTCTCAATGTCGTTGATGCTGATCAGGAGCACAGTATGACTTCATCGTTTTATTATTTGCTCTCTCCTTGCACGTCCATTTTGTTTCAGCCAGTGTTGATGTTGGTGATGCTGCTCAGGGACTTTCTGCTCTCTCCTAGCATACTCACTGTCTGTAGAGTTGTTTGCTTCTCAGGCCTTTCATATCTCACATTGTTGTCACTGTTTCTTGCTCTCTTTTTCCTGTGCAAACCTTACAGTGATGTCGTCTCTCTCACACTCATCAATCTGTTTCTTGCATTTCTTTTGGTAGTTTAGCTATTTTGTGACATTTTTTGCATGCATGACAATCGACCTTTGACCTTAGATTATATATCTATCTATATATATAGAGAGACACACACATATATATCAGCGAGTGCATTCCCTATATTGGCTTGATCCCTACTTCGGCACCAGAAATACAAAACGAACAAACCAGCAGAAGTAAGACTCATATCTCAGCTGAAACTCACTTTGGCAGCTTCTCAACATACCAAACGATGTTTCAGCAATTTTTAGCTGCAGAAACACTTCTAGCATGCCGTAAGTCCTTCACTAAGGTGGTAAACTGGCAGCCCAAAACCCATGCAGCCCATCTACAAGGATCTCTGTATTAGGGAGTGCAGTAACACCCCCTGTATTGATTCTACCTCTAGCTATTTCAAAATGGGATGCCAAAAACAAACAAAGAAATTTCATATCACAGCTAAAACTTCTTACACTTTTAGCTTTAGTTAGCTAGCAGGAATTGGCGCTACTCTAGAATAAAAACAATCTTGTTCATGCAAAGTTATTTATAACTAGTATGTTCAGGCAGTTTCAATACTGAACTGTTTCAAGCGATTTTTGAAAAAACCTGTGGACGCTTCTCGCGCTGCTCTCATTTCCTTTTGTTGGAAATGGACTCCACGGAAGAAGCAGAAACAGATGTTTTGAGCTCGATTTGAAGCAGCTGTTGGCAAAACAACTAGTGTTTTTTTGTTGCTTGCAGCGCATCCTAATAGTCTGCCCATGACAAACTGAATGTAGATCTGCAAACACTTGACTCCTCCGAGTCTGTCAAGCAAATGAGGAGTGTCTTGTGTGCATTAATAGTCGCTTCATTTCAAGTGTGTTTTTCTCATTTCTACTTGGGACTGTCACTTACATAGGATTGTCTGTCATAAAGGAAAGGAAACAAGAATTTACCTACGTAGACCACAAATAATGATAGAATAACGATCGTTTTAAAAGGTAAAGGGTCTTCTATATGTTCGTGGTCTGTCCTGGTAAATTTCTTTTCCTTTACTTTTTGACTTTAAAGAAATACTTGTCTTGTAAATTTAAAGGCACACAAAAAGGGTTAAATTGCCCACTACACTGCCATGGAGAAGATAGGAGTGATTTCAAATCTCAGGTTGACTTGAGTGATTTCAAATCTCCTGTTGATTTGCATGTAAAAAAATTCTGTTGATAATTCCTTAAAGTTTAGATCCTTCCATTAAATTATTATACCAGTCATAAGGTGTAGTGTGTCTAGTAACCAACAGTATCTGGCTTTATACAACTATCAACATCACTACAACAAACAGTACTAACACTGCATCTAAGATCAGGAAGAGTCAAACCACGTGAAGTTGAGATCACATCATGCTATATGTAATCACGTGATAGAGTAAGTGCAGATAGAGTAAGTGCAATATTTACATAAAAGTTTACATCATTCTTCCTCTGTAGAGAAATGACAACTAATTCTTCTTAGGCAGATAGCTCAAACATAAGGTTAACTCCACGAGTAGAATGTCAAAGTACTGGGCTTGAGTTAGATTCAGGCGTAGTGGTTGAAGGAATAATGTGATTTCATGGGGTATGGTGGACTCGTTTGGAACAGTGGTCTTTGTCTCAACAACTCGATCTATTGGCTAAGGCTGGTGGCAACGACCAGGTACGTGCAGCACCTGCTGGGTTTGCTAGAGAAGGAACCAAGTCTCGAAGGGAAACAGTTGATTCTCAACATCCATGTAATGCACATGAGCATAGGTTGGGTTAGCTTCAGTTCAACTTGGTCCACAAGTGAATCGTTGTTGTTGCTCCTAATGAATCAGCGAAGCAGGACTGGACCTGGGGAATCAGCCAAGATTACAGAGAATACCAATAGTTGAACGCCATTGAAACCCAAAGAATCTCTCATGGGGCATGGTGTTTGTGGACATAGAGAGGAGTGACCTGATTGCATCTGGTAGAACAAGTTCCCATTGTGAGTCTGGCAGATTCAGTTCGATGACTTCAGTGCAAGATGGACACCCTTCCATGATTCCAGTGTACCTTTCAACCTGGCCATTCCCTATAGGGTGATAAGGTGTAGACTTACTAGTTGCTATTCCCTAGTGTAAAAGGGAAGTGTAAAGTAGTTCTTGAGTTCTCGTGATGAATGAACCACGGTCTGAATGGATATAATTAGTCATGCCACAAAAAGTGAATACCTGATCAAGGCACTTGATGACTGGATGAATTCATGTTGGGACAGGGAAATGCAAATGGAAAACATGAATACTCATCAATGATAGTGGGCATGTAGACATTGTGCGATGCTGAAGACAATGGCCCTTTGAAGTCCATACTAAGACGTTCCATGGGTTGAATAGAATCCCAGGTGTGGGACGATGAAACTGTTGTTTCAGTTATGCACATACTCTGCAAATAACACATTCTCTTCACATCTTCAGTCGAGAATGGTTGATTCTTGGACCATACAAAATGCAACATTCGGGTTACTCCTGGATGACACAAGGCCGTGTGGATATCACTCAAGTCTGACGTTGATATTGAAGCCAGGAATGCTTGTGTCTATGAGTCTGGTGCCACATTGTCCTTGCCGGGTCGATACTTCACAGTGTAGCAGAATGATGCCAATTCAAGTCTCGAGTCCTGTATCTTGTGTTGTTTTTTATCTTTGATCGCTTCCTAGTATCCAACATGAAGGCCACTGAGCATTGATCAGTTATAAGGACAAAGTGACGACCAGCAAGAAAATGGTGCAATTTACGCACTTCTTCTATGATTGGTGAAGCCTCCTTCTCTACAGATGGATAATGTACTTCACTACTCTGCAGTGTTCTCTACATGAAGGCAACAGACCTCTCCCCTTGGTTTAGTGTTGCAGAGATAGCATCCTCTGAAGCATCACACTCCACCACAAATGAGAAGCTTTCATCTATGGAGTGAATGCTTTCTCAAGCTCGTTCTTGAGAAGATCAAAAGCTGTCAAGGCAGTCTTGTCCAGTGGAAAAGATACTGCACTCATAAGCAGCTGTATCGTGTCAGAGAAGTTTGGCATCCATTTTGCGTAGTACGCAAACATTCCCACAACCCTGCGAAGAGAGCGACTATTGGAGGGAGGAGAAAATTCCTGAAGAGGACGGAGTCTTTCATGATCTTGATTGATGGTGCCGTTACCTACACAATACCCCAGAATATTGATGGAGGTCACAGATTCCACAGACTTGCTTTGATTGAGGGTCAGATTTCTGTGCTAGGCAGCTTCGAGAAATCTCCAGGTGTTCTCATCGTGTTCCTTTTAGTCATTACCTGCAACAGTTACGTTGTCCAGATGTGGAAAAGTGTTCTTGATTCCTTCATCTTTAACCATTTTATCCATGGCCCTTTGAAAGATGGCAACACCATTGGTAACACCAAATGGGATGCGACGAAAATGGCAGATCTCCCATTGGCCTCAAAACCTGTATACTTTGTGGTAGATACTTTTATTGGGACTTGATGGTAAGCACTTTTCAAATCAAATGTTCAAATCAAATGTTGGGTAGCTAGTAAGATTGTTGACCATCTCATCAATCTGGGGAAGTGGATACCCATCGAGTTTAGTATCCTGACTCTTGTCTGAGAATTAGATACAAAGCCTTTTCTTGTGTCGAACGGAGTAAGAGATCTTTGACAATGACAACTTGTGCCCACCAAGGTGAATGCTAAGCTCAATAATGCCCTCAGTTAGAAGCCGAATAATTTCTTGGTGTATAAATTCACGATCATCTTTGCTGAAACATCGCGAGCACCACCAAACTTGATATTGACACTCTTGTGTTCTTTCTGGAAGTCTTGTCCAGGGATTATGTTACTACAGAGATTTTTGAGACCAAGGTGTGTGACTGTAAAGGCACAATTATTAAGGCTAATGTCTGCAAAACAGTGACCTGGAATAGAGGTCTTTTACTGTTGTAAGAGCCATTAAAATATCCTGTGATGAAAGGCGACTACGAAGATTCAGCTCCCGTTCATTTATGAAACTATCAGATTTTCCTGATTCAATTAGAGCCAAAAGATTTTGTCCACTCACAGAGATGATCATGGAGTGAGACAGGCTTCTGGGACAGACAGCAATGATTGTTGGTGAGAACACTGCAGCTGCTGTACTTTTGCTAGATTTATGAGTTTTAGACTGGCATGCTTTTGCAAAATGACCTTTAGTCCCACAGTTGTGGCTCTGTTCATTTTGTGCTGGGCAAACTCTCCTATTGTGCATAGCACCTCCACAGAAGAAGCACTTCTTCTTGTGCGCATATATAGGTTGCAGCAAAGGAAGGATCAGTAGGAGTGTCTACTTCACATATTCCTCAGCTTGGGGCGTAGTCATTGCTGCAGCTGTAGCTACGAACACCAGGTAATGCATATGCTTCAGAGTTCTTCTGTGACAGATCCAGTGCATTTTCTTGGTCAAGCCATTTTAAAGTCCAATTGCTTGTTCTTCAGAAGGCATTGTCGGATCAGTGGATAAGCAATTCCCGTACCAGGTTCCTCCCGGTATTGCTCTGCACTCACAGGTCTGTATCTTTGCCAAGCTTCCGAAGTACTTGTAGGGATTCTCTAAGGGTTTCACCTGACCGCTGTCTTCTAGTGGCGAGTAGATGTTGGGCAAATATTTCATTTGACATTTTGATGTACAATTGAGTCAGTGCTTCAACTGCCATCTCGTCGGAGCAGTCCTCAATATAATCAAAGACGTTGTGAGATACGTAGTTGATCCGAGTTCTTAACTTGTTCGGGGCATGCTCACCACAGTCTTTATAAATGTCCTGTGCCAGTGCTGCCACTGCTTCACAGCTGTAGGAGAATTTGGGTCCAAAATCCAGTCGCGATGGTTTCAGGAGTGTATCCATAGGGTAGTATTACTCACTCGATCCTCTTTTAATGTAGTGGTATAAATTGTAGTAACCAACAGTATTTGGCTATCAACATCACTACAACAAACAGTACTCACTACAACAAATATCAGGAAGAGTCAAACCACGTGAAGTTGAGATCACATCACACTATATGTAACCACGTGATAGCAATACATAAAAGTTTACATCAGGTGAATGATCTACTCACATTTATTAGATGTGCTGCTATATTTGTATTAGTACTTCTAATTCAGGGGAAAGAAATCCTGTATGAGTAATTGTTATACCTGTCTCTTCCACAGAATCAAGCAGACTCATGCAGATTTATCCAAGCATCTCATCAAGATGAAACGGAAAGAGATAATACAACACGAAGCGTAATCAACATATTAACACAGAAGATTGCTAGAATGCATATTATCCAATGCTCCAATGATTCACATCATTTTAGATAGGGGCTCCCTATAACACGAGCAAACTTGTGCAGGAAGAACTCATCAAACATGGGATCAGTATCCACTTATTATATGTATGTACCAGTTGTGCATGGCACTACAAATAAAAGTTTATTTGATATCATGTTTAACATGAAGTTGTGCTAGCGTGATAGATGATCATTTATTGATTGGTGACAAGATGATTGCTCATAGGGACTGAATGGGAGAAGTTTTCCGTGGCCTATGTATATACTGCACATATTTATCAAAGCAGCATAAAAGTTCTGAGAGTCTAGGATATCCTTTATTGTTTTTATGCTGAGAAAATGGGTCAAAGCTAGAGCAAAGAAAATTAGCTCATCAGGCAAGTTTCCATGGTGAATAGCTGGCGAGATCTTGGATACATTAAAGAATACATTCGTAGCTACTTCCCTTATCACAATTCAAGCATTCAATTATTAATCTGTCTTCTGTGTGTTAGGGTTTCTGCTATGTTAGGATTAGGCTAGACTAGCAATGCAAGATGGGATTTCAAGTTTTGTCTAATAGGGTATAATTATACGAGGATAAAATAATTAATTTGTTTTTTCCCCCCTTTTTTATTCCCTTTCTCAATCACACCTTTGCTCAATGCCTTGCAAATATTACTAGTTTATATAGATGGATAGAAGATAGATTGGTGCCCCTGTTCATCTTTTTCCGCAGTTGAATGTACGATAAATACTATAGTGTGTGAAAACCAACTTTATTATTCAAATAAAGTGAATACATACACAGCAGTAATGAATCATGACCCCAGAACACAAGGAGTCCTGGTTCTAGGAAGTACCTAGAGAAGGGTCTTGGCAAGGGCTTGTGAGACAATAAACAATGACAGCACAATAATAAATAGTAACAGTTAAAGCAGTGGTCGAGAAGAGTTCCATGACATATCCAGTCTCGCACGAAACAGTTGGCTAGAGGCCGAAATTGCCACTTTTCAGCAGCATCTAGCAGTTTGGATGCTTGTGATTTTCCGATAGAGGAAAAAACTGCCATCAGGGCTTGTCGGCTAGATGGCAACCAGTGACCTAGAGCTCCTATCTCGATTGTATACAAGGAGGAGTGGAATCCTTGTGCCTCCAGGTCACTTAGGGCCAGTTGGTAGATCGCTTTTGACTCCTTTCGTTGTTTAGCCTTTAAGATGGACTCCAGTGAATTGAACGGAATGGTTAGTTCAATCAAGAACATTTCATTGTTCCTCCTCACTACCACGTCTGGTCTAGCTGAGGTGTCTAGAATATGTGCAGGGATAGTTGCAGGGGGGTTGTCACTTGCCCTGTAGCCAGGAAGATCTGCAAAGCAGGCATCGCCCGGCTCCATGAACTTCTCAATCCCAGATATCACCACTCTCAGGACAGAGTCGTGCCTCCATATGTACCTCATCTGCTTCAGAGCCTCTTGACAATTGGATAGGATGTGGTGCACAGTAGTAGGAGACCGATTCATGCACAGGGGACAGCGAGGATCAACATGAATATGCCAGAGTTTGAGATTGAGAGTGGTGGGCAAAGTGTCTGTACCTGCTCTCAGAATAAATGACAGTTTGGCATTGCATGCACTTGCCCTATTATCGTTCAATACTTTATGGCACTGGTGTCCTAACGTCTTACTGGTGATGGTATTAATTGAGGACTTTGCCCTGAGTAGAAGTCTCGAAGCTTCATCAGGGTAAGGTTGACACAGCTTTGATGGTCCAAAAAGATGTTTGAAAGTTCTTTGATCAAAGGGTGATATGAGGTTGAGATTGTACACAGCAAGGAGAGTTTAGCTTTGATTGTTTGATTGGTTAGAGATGGGATGTCAATCACATCAGGATGGTGAAGAGCTGATTGTGAAAGATCTGGGGAGAGAAAGCCATCGCTTTAATTCTGTGGGTCAGGGCCTCCATTTTCTTGATGGCCCCAATTGGGATTGCATCTACTGCCATAGAAAAATGGAAGGATGGGATAAGGAAACGCCTCAGAATCCATAGCTTATACAGTACTCTCCTCTAATTGTTATATACTCCATCTATCTTGTTAATGCTAGCTTGAAAAGTTAATGAACCTCTTCCCCGATACCCACTTGGTCTCAGAGTTGGACCCACCCACCATGTTTCTCAGGAACTTGGTTGGACCTGACGAGATATTTCAAGATGTACCTGACCCAATTGTAAAGGTGGCTCTTGTATCAAACTTTTTTCCAAAGACCAAGGACACGCATTTGGGAGGGTTTAGATTGAGGTTCCAGTCCGAGCAAAACTCCGAGACCTTGTGCAGAGCATTACTATGGTCAATAGCAGAGGATGATATGATGGTAAGATCATCAGCAAAGGCTTTTACCTTGTGGGGGGTTGAAAGGGTAAGGCGAGAGCTATGGGGTTTGTTTGATGGAGGCCTGTACCACCTTTGCTGGGTACCCACTTGATATCAGAAAGATGGGTTTATTCAATCGACTTGTTCTTACGATATTCCAAGGAAATTTCTCAGTCAGAAATTTCCTTGGAATATCGTAAGAACAAGTCGATTGAAGCAATAGTTATGATTGAAATACTATAGTACAAGAGTTACGGTTGAACGTACGATAAATGATAAACACTATAGTACAATAGTTACAGTTGAACATACGATAAATACTATAGTACAATAGTTGCGGTTGAATGTACGATAAATACTATAGTACAATAGTTACAGTTGAACGTACGATAAAATAATAGTCTAGTACAATAGTAACGGCATTGAGTGGCATACAAAGTTGTGATGGAGAGAGTGGGAGGAAAAAGAAATCCTAGTATTGTTAGATTTCATTGCTCTAGCCATTGCCCTAGCCTTAGCATAGCTGAAGGCCTAATACAGTATTGATCTGGTCATCATGATGTAATGCTTGGATTTGACTTGGAGGAGTAGTATGCTCCTTTACAGATTCTGAACTGAACATTTAACAACTTGATGACCTGCAACAGAGTGGAATGGCAAATTTTGAAACAGAAATGTGCATGTGCTGTGAGAGGAGCTCTGTTAAAGAGTATTTGAAAGCAGCTTCCCTTGAAATTGGGAAGCACAATGCACTAAGATGGAACTCATTAGGAAGTGTTTTCGGCAGGAATTTTCAGAGTATATACTAGCCTTGCAGAAGTTGACAATAATTGCCACTATTTATACCCAGTTTAGCATGTTTTCTATGCTCTCTACCTCTTCGTCTATCTTCTATTGACTATTATATGCACGAATTATCCTTCCTGTATATCAGAACTATGTAGCCAATTCTCTTAGTCCATAGAGAGCAGAAGTGCATATGTATACCTTGATAATATTATGTGCATCATCATGACAAAAAAGTGCCTCCCACTTCCATGGCTTTAGCATGCTGATCACAGTGAAACTGATCACAGTGAAACTGATCACAGTGAAACTGATCACAGTGAAACTGATCACAGTGAAACTGATCACAGTGAAACTGATCACAGTGAAACTGATCACAGTGAAACTGATCACAGTGAAACTGATCACAGTGAAACTGATCACAGTGAAACTGATCACAGTGAAACTGATCACAGTGAAACTGATCACAGTGAAACTGATCACAGTGAAACTGATCACAGTGAAACTGATCACAGTGAAACTGATCACAGTGAAACTGATCACAGTGAAACTGATCACAGTGAAACTGATCACAGTGAAACTGATCACAGTGAAACTGATCACAGTGAAACTGATCACAGTGAAACTGATCACAGTGAAACTGATCACAGTGAAACTGATCACAGTGAAACTGATCACAGTGAAACTGATCACAGTGAAACTGATCACAGTGAAACTGATCACAGTGAAACTGATCACAGTGAAACTGATCACAGTGAAACTGATCACAGTGAAACTGATCACAGTGAAACTGATCACAGTGAAACTGATCACAGTGAAACTGATCACAGTGAAACTGATCACAGTGAAACTGATCACAGTGAAACTGATCACAGTGAAACTGATCACAGTGAAACTGATCACAGTGAAACTGATCACAGTGAAACTGATCACAGTGAAACTGATCACAGTGAAACTGATCACAGTGAAACTGATCACAGTGAAACTCTAACATCCTTTCCTGTCGGCTATTGTTGGGATCCCCCAACATTGCAGCAAACCTTGACCTCAACCCTTGCCAAATCTGTGTAACTGTTAATTAAGTACGTGTTAATTACTTGAACTATTATGTATGAAACTATTATGTATGATGCAACATGGTGGCAAACCTCCTGACTGTCTGTGTGGAAACACCTGATTGGTCAGAGGTTACATCATGATTCATGGACATTCCAATATATGTATGTATGTATGCTCTGAGATAGCCAGACTAGTTAGACTGCTCTAAGACATCAAGACTCTGCCTGTAAGTCGTTTGAAATATAATAAATCTTTACCTATATTCTCAAATTCCTATTGAGAACACAGCCTTACAACAAGGCTGTATCAGAACCAGTCCAGAATAGACGTGTTGACGCTTGCCTAGTGGTGAGCGCCTAACATCTGGTGGCAGCGACCGAGACGAACTCAGCCTTCAAAGCAGACTCGCCCACACCCCAGACCAGACTACCTCTTCACCCAACAGACCGCAGACCCAGTGCCTACTCCCTCGCAAATGGCTGCAAAGGACAAGCACTTACTACCTAAGAACTACAGACTTATCAGCAAATTTTGACCCTGAACCACCTCAACAGGGACAGTAAGCCATCTTGCTCTGTCTAACTTTGTTTTTCTCAGCCCTCTCAGAAAGCATTGACTATCCTTTACCAGAGAACGGAATCGGTACCTGGATGCAATCAACACAGAGATGGATGAGAAATTTGACTCCAGAATTGTGACACGGTCACAAGCCCATACCCAATCCAGCTCCTACGATAACCACCTCGAAACTGGAATGGCAGACAATATTAGAGATGAACACTCTATGGAACAAGACCCCCTTCAGCATCAGCCAACTGAAACATGCCATGTCTCATGGACAGAGCCAGCGGCAGCTGAAGCAGTCACCCAAGCAGCAACTCCTGCCATTGACCCTACTCTTCTTCGTATCCTAGAGCAGATCCAAATACAAAATACGGCCTTCCAACAAGCCCAACAGCAGACCAACGAGACATTAGCAAAGGCTATAGGCAGGCCTATCACAGTGGCTCAGCAGACTAAACCACCTACTCTCCCACCAATCTCCAGTGGACCTCAAGGCCAACAAGACATTGCCCGCTTTGAGGCACACATGAAAACATATGGAGTGAACAAAAGTACCTGGGCCACTGAATTAAGAGCTCTACTCAGAGGAGACTTGACTAACTTGGCTATGTCAATGCCCACAGAAGAGCTAGGCGATTATGATGCCCTCAAGCGACAATTGTATGCCCATATGGGTGTCTCGAAATCAACACAGTTCAATAACTGGTTCAACCCCAAGATCAACCCAACAGAGACCATCACACAGATGGGTTACAGAACAGCTGAAGCAGCAAGAACCTGCACCAAAGATTGCACCTCTGTCAAAGACGTCATTGATCTCATTACCAGGGAAATCGTTTATAAACAATTGAACCCGAGAATAACCACCCATGTGAGGGCCCAGAAACCCTCATCCTTGCAGGACCTGTTGAGCATCGCTGATGAATATGTTGCTGACAGTGGCAGAGGAAGGGAATCTGCCTGGAATAGGAACACCGTGAACCCTCAACCCACCTACCAGAAGCCATATAGGCCATTCAACGATCACAAGTCTCAGCAACAACAACCTCAAGCTCAACCCCAGACCCAGTCTCTGCAGTCTCAGATCGATCAACCCAAGCCACATCCTCCCTTCCAGCAGCAGGGCGGAGTCAGACCACCCACTAACACTTCAGCACAGCACTGTGGTTCAGATGGGAATCAGTTCAAGCCACAGCATAAGCTTGCAAAGTACTTTGACAAAGAGAAAGGACCTTTGTGCTTTTAACTGTCAGAAGTGGGGTCACCTCGGAGCCGTGTGTCCCGACAGGAATGTGCTTGCCGTCTCCACAGACGACCAGGACAACACCTCCCCAGCACCTACCTTCATGTCCAAGCTGTTCCTGGTAGGCAGCATCTTCGGCAGACCTGTCAGATTCCTTCTAGACTCTGGAGCGGACCACTCTCTCATCAACTCTAGCGTCATAGAACAATTTAAGCAGTGGAATCTACCAGTTCCAGAACCATCAGGATCCATCATGACCCGATGTTTTCGGGGTAAGTCAGAGGCTAATCTAACAGTTGATCTCCCATGTCTCCTTCCAGGTTCTGAAGTCTCTGTCAACATGGCAGTGACTGACAACCTTGACCATGATGCCCTCCTCGGCAGAAATTTCAGAAATATCCGTGCACTCATTCACCAGGCCACAGCAGCAGACCCCCAAAACATCTTAGCCGTCCAGACAAGAGCCCAGACCCAGACAGAAGCTCGACAAGACCTTGCTGATCAAGCTGACCAGGCCCAAGATGGGCTCGAACCCAACTCCCTTGAAGATCTGCTAGGGCCCGACTACGATTTCCCAAGGACGAACATGTCGCACCAGACAGACCCAGACAGCGACACTGACTCCAGTGGAGAAGCAGACATGCAGCAGAATAACACAGCCAATCTCATCCAGGACCAAAGAGCAGACGACACTCTGAAGGATCTCTGGAAGTCAGCAAACAAGGAAGACTCAACATTTGTGACCAACAAAGGAGTCTTGATGCGCAAGACAAAAGACAAACTTGGTGAACCCTATACCCAGGTCGTCGTGCCGAAATCGCGACGACTAGAAGTACTGAAGCTGGCTCACTCGGCCCCAGCATCTGGACATACAGGAGCTAACAGGACCAAGTTCAAGGTCCTAAAGAATTTCTTCTGGCCTGGCATCGGAAAAGAGACAACACAATTCTGCAGATCTTGTGAAAGATGCCAAAAGACTGCCAAGAGGACCAATAACCATGCCCCTCTCACTATTACCAACCCGCCAATTTGTCGACCATTTCAGAAAGTGGCTATTGATATCGTGGGGCCACTCCCCCTCACTCGTAGCAAGAACCAGTTCATTCTTAGTTACATTGATGTTGGATCAAGGTATCCAGAAGCCATCCCCCTCAAGAAGACAACAGCTACAGAAGTGGGGAAGGCCCTAATGAACATTATTTCCCGGCTATCAGTACCAGAGGAATTTCTCTCTGATAGAGGATCAAACTTCCTCTCTGCGGTTCTGAAGGAAGCCTTCAAGTTCCTTGGAGTTCATCACTCAAAAACGGTACCTTACCGCCCCCAGTCTAATGGAGCAGTAGAGCGCTTCCATCACTCTCTGTTCCAGATGATTAGGAGCAGCTCACAAGAAGGACAAGAATGGGACGAACTCCTCCCCTGCCTACTCTTCGCTTGTAGAGAAGCTCCGTGCTCCACCACTGGCTTCTCGCCCTTTGAACTGGTGTTCGGCAAGCACGTCCGTGGGCCTCTAGACATCCTACGGCAGAGCTGGACACCTAACAGTCGCTCTCCTCAACTTGCTACAGACTGGCTTCTCAAACTTAGAGATGACCTACACAAGATGAGGAAGTTAGCAGCAGATCAGCAGACCACAATCCAAGAGAGGACAAAGAGATGGCACGACCAGACCACCAAGACAATCACATTCAGCCCAGGAGACCTCGTCCTTGTCTTTACCCCAGTCATCACCGGGACCAAAGCCTCAAAACTCCAGGACAGATGGGAAGGCCCTTTCGAGGTGGTAGAACAAGTATCCCCAGTGACCTACCGTGTCGACACCCAAGACAGAAGGAAAAGCATCAGAACTGTGCATGTCACAGCAATGAAGGTATGGTTACCACCGGTACATGACATTGCATTTCTCTCTGTTGAGCACACAGAATGTCCAGACCTACCAGACTATCACTCAGATGAGAACCACCCTTTTCCAGAAGGTCAAGACCACCTCTCGCAAGAGCAGCTAAGATTCTTCCAACGACTCTGGGATGACTTCCCATACCGTGACCTGTGCCAAACCAGGAAGAACTCAGGCTGCAACACACCACATCAAAGTCGGAAATGCCTCACCAGTGCACCTTCGACCTTATGCCATCCCCCACAGCAGACGGGATGCTTTTAAGGAGGAGCTTCAGAAGCTCATTGAGGCAGGCTTCATTGAGCCATCGGATGCGCCTTGGGCAGCTCCCATATTTCCTGTCCCCCAAAAGACCCCGGGAAAGATCAGGCTGGTGTGTGATTACCGCCGCCTGAACGCAGTTATGATACCAGATCCCTACTTCCAGCCTAGAATAGAGGAAGCACTGGAGAAACTGGCAGCTGCCTCTCTCTACACGATCCTAGACTTGGCCAGTGGATTTTATCAGGTGCCCATAGCCCCCGAAGATAAAGACAAAACCACTGTCATCTCGCCATATGGCAAATTCCGCTTCATAGTCATGCCATTCGGGCTGCGGAACGCGCCCGCCACATTTCAGCGGATGATGGATGGACTACTCATCAACCACAATGATTACACCTCTGTGTATATAGACGATGTGGCAGTCTTCAGCAACTCATGGGAGGAGCACAAACGTCACCTCACCAGGGTATTCGATGTCCTTCGGAATGCTGGCTTAACAATTCAGGCATCAAAGGCCCAGCTTGCCACAACCTCCTGTGTCTTTCTGGGACACAGGGTTGGAGGAGGATACATCTCCCCACACGAGGCTAAGGTCTCAGCAGTTCGGGACTTTATTCAACCCCGGTCTAAAAAGGAAGTCAGGGCCTTCATTGGACTCATTAACTACTACAGAAGATTTATCCCCCACATCTCGACCCTATCTGCACCACTCACAGACCTTTTACAGCTCCGCAAACCTGACCCTGTGGATTGGACTGAAGATTGTGCGACAGCCTTTGCTGCTTTAAAAGAGGCCCTATGCTCCGCCCCAGTGCTGAGCCCACCAGACTATTCCCGCCCATTTATTCTGCAAACTGATGCCTCCGGACTCGGGATCGGTGCTGTGCTCGCACAGGAGGCTGAAAGCAGAGAGGAACACCCTATAGCCTACTACAGTAGGAAGATGCAGCCCAGGGAGCGCAGATATTCTGCTACTGAGCAGGAGGGCTTGGCTGTCGTGAATGCCTGCATGCATTTCATGCCCTACCTGCTAGGCCACCCCTTCACTGTGGTTACCGACCATAAAGCTCTCTCGTTCCTGGAACTAAAAGACCCCCACTCTCATCGACTCGCACGTTGGATGGACACCTTAAGACAGTTCACCTTCTCCATCAAGTATCGACCGGGCAAAGATAATGCAAATGCGGATGCTCTCTCACGCCAAGCCTGGCGGACACCGTCAGAAGAGCAACAGATGGACAAGAACCTCTCGAAGGAGGGGGCGATGTTGGGATCCCCCAACATTGCAGCAAACCTTGACCTCAACCCTTGCCAAATCTGTGTAACTGTTAATTAAGTATGTGTTAATTACTTGAACTATTATGTATGAAACTATTATGTATGATGCAACATGGTGGCAAACCTCCTGACTGTCTGTGTGGAAACACCTGATTGGTCAGAGGTTACATCATGATTCATGGACATTCCAATATATGTATGTATGTATGCTCTGAGATAGCCAGACTAGTTAGACTGCTCTAAGACATCAAGACTCTGCCTGTAAGTCATTTGAAATATAATAAATCTTTACCTATATTCCTATTGAGAACACATCCTTACAACAAGGCTGTATCAGAACCAGTCCAGAATAGACGTGTTGACGCTTGCCTAGTGGTGAGTGCCTAACAGCTATGTATTAACTAACCATGCAAGTCACTCTCACTTATCTGTGCAGCTAATTATCTTTCCTCTAGCTTCAAATCTGCTGCCATTTTCTCGATCTTTCTCCAATCCCACTTTACCCATTCATTTATGGGAGAATATATATACCAACATACATAGATACATATGCCGCATACAGCGATGCCAAATTTTCCCCAGTGAGGGCTCTTTGCTCATCAATAACTAGTAATGAGCATTGGGTGGCAAGCAAAGGTGCGAAGAAAAAAATTAATAAAGGGGGGGAAACAGTTTGAAATCCTAGTAGTGGATTGTTCTATGTCCTAGCCCTAGCACAGCTGAAGCCTAACACAGTATATATACTGATCTGGATTGATGTCATCATTTATGATATCTATATAGGGATGTAGCTAAGAATTACATATTCCTTACATATTCCAACTTGTGCAAGGTTGAGGCGAGAGCCAGCTCATGTTTTCTCCGGATTCACCGAGATGGTTCTTTCCAGCTTAGCAGTAGGATTGGGAAAGAGAGAAAGATGGCCCACACAATTCGGAATGCAGGTCGGTAGGGGTGTTTTACATCCCAATTATAGCTGAGACCTTAGGGGGTTGAAGTGAGGAGTCCATGAATGTCATTGCCAGGATTGGCTGGCTGCTGGGCCAATGCACAGGCTCACCACCAGGAGAAACCACAAGACTGTCTATTCCAGAGGCACTCCATCACTTTGTGGAAAGGGAACATCACCCTTTGGATTTATAGATTGCCGAGCCACTTGGCTTTGGCTCGATGGATCCACTTGACTGTGTGTTTGTTGCCATTGTTGTAGTTCTTTGTGTAAACTTGTTCAGCATGCGATTTTGCTTTTCTGTAGTAGCTTATTTAATATATATATATATATATATAAATATACACATACGCTATGCATGGAAATTCCAAGTTTTCCATCCCACTCCCCCAAGTTGCTTTACTCGCCAATAAACAGAACAAATGACCACACTCAGTTTAGCTGTTTGGTTTGCAGAGTTCTCGCTTCTGGGAAACTGTTATCTAGCCTAAAGGAGACTGTAGTTGATCCTCTACCAAAATGTCTGCTGTTGGTGGAGTTCTCCTGTGAACTGTTACCAAGACTTCGAAGGAGGCTGCAGCTGGCCTTACATGGGAATACCAACAAGATATGACATGTGCTGATTTTTTGTTCCCGTACAACGTGGTGCACAAGGGTGCAGTCAACATGCGTTAATACGTGTCGAGTTCAACAATAAGCAGGTTAGAGAAAGGCCCTGACACTCGCACTTGGTCTAGTCCTCCGCTCCTCAACTATAACACACACACACATCAGCAAAATACAACAAACAAGCAAAACAAAAATGCTACAGCTACTGTGATAGGCTGTGACCTTTCAATTAGTAGGTATATCATTGACTATGACATCACCCTTATTAGTATACACTATAAAATACCATAATTATTTTCATTACGAATGAGTTCAGTGCTTTTGTCAATAATATGTTGACTATACATTGCATGCAGTACTAGTAGTAGCATAGACTAGTATAGTCCAGCTAAGACAATACAGCTACACTGGGTTCATCTGTGTTAAAAAAGAGAATGAAAGTAAGACCATACCCAATCTATGGAGAAGACTGTTTACCATCATGGTGTACGTCTAAATCTGTATAATGATTGATGGAAGTATGGTGAAGGGTCATCTACCTGGTTGTAGTATAGATGGGTGTGGTCTTGTTTCTGTTCTCTTTTTAACAGGTCAGTCCAATATTGATGCTTGTTTTTAATTTAAAATATTTTTTTCTTGTGTTGTGTGTGTGTGTGTGTATATATATATATATATATATAGCGCAAGTCATCATTTATCGGCCAAGGTTCGCGCCTCAGCTCATAACTTGGCTTTGGATCACTTTCAGAACTTGGTTCAAGGTTGTAATCAAAGGCTGTAGCCTCTTTAAGTGTATAGACTTACTAAGCCTAGGGATTTTCCTTTAGTTAGGAGGGTAAGAGGTCCATAAAGCTTAGCTGTAGTTCATCCTCTATCATCCCCGAGTATCAACTGTCGGCTAAGCATACATTTTGCAATCTGGAGCAAATCACACCTTAACTAATTTCCGGTAAAAAAAAGAAGCTTCAAAACGAGCACTACTGAACTCAGCGGGAGTAAGTGTTCCTTACCAGCAGTTTTCATTACATTTTTATGTCTCAATTTATAGAAGTGAATTACATTAGCATAGAGGACACACTTTATTACTGGTATTATCAGCATAGAGGACACACTTTATTACTGGTATTATCAGCATAGAGGACACTTTATTACTGGTATTATCAGCATAGAGGACACACTTTATTACTGGTATTATCAGCATAGAGGACACACTTTATTACTGGTATCAGCATATATAGGACACGCTTTATTACTGGCATATAGGACACGCTTTATTACTGGTTATCAGCATAGAGGACACACTTTATTGCTGGTATTATCAGCATAGAGGACACACTTTATTACTGGTATTATCAGCATAGAGGACACTTTATTACTGGTATTATCAGCATAGAGGACACACTTTATTACTGGTATCAGCATATATAGGACACGCTTTATTACTGGCATATAGGACACGCTTTATTACTGGTTATCAGCATAGAGAACACACTTTATTACTGATGTTATCAGCATAGAGGACACACTCTATTACTGGTATTATCAACATAGAGGACACACTTTATTACTGGTGTTATCAGCATAGAGGACACACTTTATCACTGGTATTATCAGCATAGAGGACACACTTTATTACTGGTGTTATCAGCACGGAGGACACACTTTATTACTGGTGTTATCAGCATAGAGGACACACTTTATTACTGGTATTATCAGCATAGAGGACACACTTTATTACTGGTGTTATCAGCATAGAGGACACACTTTATTACTGGTGTTATCAGCATATATAGGACACGCTTTATTACTGGTATTATCAGCATAGAGGACACACTCTATTACTGGTGTTATCAGCGTAGAGGACACACTTTATTACTGGTATTATCAGCATAGAGGACACACTTTATTACTGGTATTATCAACATAGAGGACACACTTTATTACTGGTATTATCAGCATAGAGGACACACTTTATTACTGGTGTTATCAGCATAGAGGACACACTTTATTACTGGTGTTATCAGCATAGAGGACACACTTTATTACTGGTGTTATCAGCATAGAGGACACACTTTATTACTGGTGTTATCAGCATAGAGGACACACTTTATTACTGGTATTATCAACATAGAGGACACTTTATTACTGGTATTATCAACATAGAGGACACACTTTATTACTGGTGTTATCAGCATAGAGGACACACTTTATTACTGGTATTATCAACATAGAGGACACACTTTATTACTGGTGTTATCAGCATAGAGAACACTTTATTACTGGTATTATCAACATAGAGGACACACTTTATTACTGGTGTTATCAGCATAGAGGACACACTTTATTACTGGTATTATCAGCATAGAGGACACACTTTATTACTGGTATTATCAACATAGAGGACACACTTTATTACTGGTATTATCAACATAGAGGACACACTTTATTACTGGTATTATCAACATAGAGGACACACTTTATTACTGGTATTATCAGCATAGAGGACACACTTTATTACTGGTATTATCAGCATAGAGGACACGCTTTATTACTGGTATTATCAGCATAGAGGACACACTTTATTACTGGTATTATCAACATAGAGGACACACTTTATTACTGGTATTATCAACATAGAGGACACACTTTATTACTGGTGTTATCAGCATAGAGGACACACTTTATTACTGGTGTTATCAGCATAGAGGACACACTTTATTACTGGTATTATCAACATAGAGGACACACTTTATTACTGGTGTTATCAGCATAGAGGACACACTTTATTACTGGTATTATCAGCATAGAGGACACACTTTATTACTGGTATTATCAACATAGAGGACACACTTTATTACTGGTATTATCAACATAGAGGACACACTTTATTACTGGTATTATCAACATAGAGGACACACTTTATTACTGGTATTATCAGCATAGAGGACACACTTTATTACTGGTATTATCAGCATAGAGGACACGCTTTATTACTGGTATTATCAGCATAGAGGACACACTTTATTACTGGTATTATCAACATAGAGGACACACTTTATTACTGGTATTAACAACATAGAGGACACACTTTATTACTGGTGTTATCAGCATAGAGGACACACTTTATTACTGGTATTATCAACATAGAGGACACACTTTATTACTGGTATTATCAGCATAGAGGACACACTTTATTACTGGTATTATCAGCATAGAGGACACGCTTTATTACTGGTATTATCAACATAGAGTCTATGTGTGTGCACCATGAGGTGTCTGTGTGTGTGCACCATGAGGTGTCTATGTGTGTGCACCATGAGGTGTCTATGTGTGTGCACCATGAGGTGTCTATGTGTGTGCACCATGAGGTGTCTGTGTGTGTGCACCATGAGGTGGACACACTTTATTACTGGTATTATCAGCATAGAGGACACACTTTATTACTGGTATTATCAGCATAGAGGACACACTTTATTACTGGTGTTATCAGCATAGAGGACACACTCTATTACTGGTGTTATCAGCATAGAGGACACACTTTATTACTGGTGTTATCAACATAGAGGACACACTCTATTACTGGTGTTATCAGCATAGAGGACACACTTTATTACTGGTATCAACATAGAGGACACACTCTATTACTGGTGTTATCAGCATAGAGGACACACTTTATTACTGGTATTATCAACATAGAGGACACACTCTATTACTGGCGTTATCAGCATAGAGGACACACTTTATTACTGGTATTATCAGCATAGAGGACACACTTTATTACTGGTGTTATCAGCATAGAGGACACACTTTATTACTGGTATTATCGATACCAAAATAATCTACACATTCCTCATGGATATCTGCCAGAGCACAGCCATTCTCTTCCAGTTCTTCATCAACCCAACCTTTATCACTGACTCCATAGGGAAGCCACATATCTCATCCTTGGTCCAAAGTATATTCAACTGTTTGGCAGCAAAGATAATGAAAGGAGGAAGGCATTGGCTTGTAGCATTGTCACACCCTATAACAGTAATTTGTGTTTTCCCCCCAAAAGTACGATACCGAACCTTTTTCTGCCCTTTTGCGGCAATGACTCTATATAGAGGGACAAGGTTCCAATGGGACTCCAGTCTCTTTCAGGATGTTAATCAAATCCAAATTCATCTTATATTCAAGAGTTCGAAGTAGGCATTAATATTTTCAGCACTGATGGCATCCATTCTCACTCCAGCAGTAGCATAAGCCAAAGAATGGGGTTTCTCTTCAGAAACTTCTGCCACCACCCATTGGTGATAGTGGAGCCTTAAGTGTCCCCTCTGCTTAACATACGTTTCCACTAAACATTTACCACCGCGCCGAGTCTTGCCAAACCCTATCTTAGTAACGTCAACTAGGTGGCTATATAGATAGTTCAGCTTCTTCATCATTGCTCTTAGGGCCAGGTTTGGAACCATGCACTACTCGGGCTCAAGCGGTTCAATGTGGAATGAGGCACTCAATGTAGATCTGCGGCTTTGTTACCAGAAAGGCCTTTTGTCACACTATTTATAGCAGCTAACATTTGCTCTCGAGTCCATTGGATTCTCATAGAGTTGTGCTTCATTTGGGTGGCCATGATAGTAGAGCCCACAGGTGCACGTCTGAATCCCTTTTTTTTTGGTTGGGCATCTTCCTAAAATGAACGCACATATTCCTAGTTAATACCTTATTGGGGTCATTATCCCTGATTTAGTTCCAGAATAGCACTTCATTATCAACTACACTCACCTGTTATAGCTTGCTATTTGCTTGGCACCCAAGAAAGGATTCCAAAAGACTTCCTCGTGAGTTCAATGGGCATTAGTACAGCAAATATGTGCAACGATTGTGCTTTTAACGATAAAAGCATGAAACTTTGTACAGTGCTAAAGCATTATATGAAAAGGATTTTTGGCTATAGGGACATCGCAGATATGTCCTGTGAGAAAAATGGCTACCGTTTTTTCAAAATGGTCGTCAATAGTTATAATCGTCAATGCAATAATCACTATAGGAATATGATGTACTGATTATAAACTAACTGTGTCAAGGTAAATATGGTAAATATGCTAGAAAGTCATTATGAGATGGAAGAGAAGTTTAGTCAGTGCAATTGCCACCACAAAAGCAAAGTGATGTGCATGGTAGAGCAGCTTTCTTGCACTTGCAGCGACCTCTGCAGCTCTTCTTGCAGCTACATTTTATCAGCTCCCTACAAGCTTGTGCAGCTTCTGGTAATGCTGTCCAGTCTGCTTCCCAGCCTTCGTCGGTCTTCTTCCATCCCCATTCATTTGGTGATGGAAGTTCAGGGGCCTTGATTACCATCTGGGCCCAGCAGTAACCAGCCTGGTAAGCAGCCCTCTTGATGTGCTGGGTAAGTGCAGCCTGTGTAGGTGGCAAACACTCAATTGCCCTCCCTTTCTGGGTGAAGAGCTGTTTCCTAGCCTCATTTACACACTCCTGGCTACTGGAACGGTCGTACAGCAAAATTACGAATCGCTCAAGTGGTCCAAGCCATTCCTGGACGGTTTGTGGAGTTGGTCTAGCTGCCAAGGCAGAGAATGCTGGAGTCACCTCTTTGTATGCCTTCCAGGTGTCCCACGCAGTTTTCTTGCCTTTGCCTCCAAAGAAAGAAACTGTGTTGCATCCAGTGAAGGCATCGAACATTGGCAATGCAATGCACTTATCAGGACCAAGTACCTTGGCTATTTCATGTGCAGTAAAGAACCGAAAATTCTTCCCAACACCAAAGGCAATCCACAATTCAGCAAGGTCAAGCCGTTGAGCTGATGTTACTGCAAAACTACAACATCAGAGTGTACTGTGCGTATTGACACTTTGTTCTGTCCATCCCGCACAGCATCCTCCAGATGGAGGAACATGCGGGTGTCAGCCTCCTCATGGGTGCATGGAGCTAGAGATGAGATATCTTGCCGATTCTTACAAATCACATTGACATGATGCATGGAGATAACCTGCTTGCTAGTATCAATGCCGACTGCCATTGTAACCAAATGGAGAACTGCGAAAGTGATGGTGGGCAAGGCTGGTTTTCATGCTGAAAGAACTCATCAAGGTCACCATCATGAACTTGAGAGGCAATGTATAGCCTGGAAAAGAGAGAGCAGTTGTTCTTCAAGCTTGAAATCTGCTGCTGTTTGCTTGATTTTCCCTTGACTGGAGGCTGACTGAACAAAAGCAGGTTGTTGCGTTTGATCGTATTAGAGATTGGTATTCTCTGGTTGACCAGTCTCTCGTCCACATATGCCTCATATAGTTCAAGCCCTACTTGCTTAATCTGCTGTACTGTGTCTGCCACTGCTGCATCTGCAATATTCCTGCTGTCCAGCACAAGAAGATCATTGCTGTCCTCAGTGAATGGGTTCCCCATATCTTCCATTGCTGCACTCAGTGCTTTCACATCTCGTGCAAAAGCTACTTGTGTGTGCCTTTTCTGCTCGTGGTGACGGCAATCGCTGTCCTGCTTCTTCATGTCTGAACTCTCAAACTCTCCAATCAAATGAGCCATCTCAGACCAGACACCATCCAACGTCGTAGAGCTGATGGGTTTTCGGTCAGGCCTACAGCTCGACCATCTCCTTTCACTGATGCATTATTCTGCTCATGTGCATGGTCAATTGCAATCGCAGAAAACGCATGCTTCGACTTCTTCACGGTGAAATTCCCCTTCACAAACTCTTCATAGACGTTGGGATGGCACTCCTTTAGTGAAACCATATCGTGCAAGTGAACTGGCACCCATCTGGAGTAATGGGTATGGTCTAAAGTAAAGAACCATGGAACAATCTTTGTCAGGGACTCTATGTAGAGTTGAAAGTTTCCCTCTTGTATGGCTCTCACATAGATCATCAAAGCCAGTTCCAGCTGCAGAATAATTCGCCAGAATTTGAAATGGGGGCATGCAGCAGCCCTATCCGTGCGCCACTCTTCCATTGACATCACTCACCTTCAGCGTCTTCTCTGTACTTAGCATATGCCTTCTGCAGGAGTAGATAGAGACTACTGGCTGTGACCTGATGGGCCCGTCAGGTACGTCACATGCGCTGCTTTCAAGAATGAATTTGCTGTTCCAGGTCCTGCAACACCGGCCTGAGTGAGTGCTCCTGTCCACCCACTGTCTTCCAAAAGATCTCCAAGTACCTTGAAAGTTGCCATCTCAATATGTAGTCCACCAAACATGATTACAAATTGTTTTTCACCGTGACTTTCGGGCCAGGTCCACTGAATCTGCTTTGCAAGCGAATACAGTGGCTGATCACACGCAAGAACTGGAACCTGACCTGGATTCAGGACTTCAACTGCTGTCTTCACAATGTTCATGGAGTGATGGATCATGGCTACTGACTTAGCTTGGTCATGGAAGAGAGGTAACATGGAAATGAGAGCCACTTCACTGTCATCAGGCGGTGCTACTTGCTGACTAGCATGATAAGCAGCCCAGGATATCATCTGATCCTCAGACAAGATATCCATGTCTATGTCTAGAACCTGTTTCAAATGCTCCAGCCATCTGCAATATACAAAGCTAATAAATTTATCCATCAAAGAGTGAACCATAAACCAACCTATATTCCTCTTCCACTGCCTGTGATATGATCTGACAGTCAGCTTTATTTGGGCCTGTTAGCTGTGGTGCAGGTGGATCTTGTTTGATGAGAGTAGCAGGAGGGATGCTGGTATAGGTCTCGGGCAGGCATGCAATTGGCCCCTTGGTAGCAGTATCACTGTGAGTCACAACAACCTGAGGAACTCCACTGTTGTCTTTGTTTGGATGCTGAAACAAAGACTGTGCAGTTCCATGGAATGCATCGTGAGCAGAAGTGGAGCTGGGGTTGTGATCTATGTTGTCAACTGCAGCAGTTGTGAAGAGGCCACATTTAAGCTCAGGAGGACAGACAGCATTTGCTACATGGTAGTGATGACATATCTTGTTGCCTAGCTCAGTTGAAATATCCAACACACGGCTGTATGAGACTCAAACCAAGCTGGTACATAATATCCACTAGTTCACGCTTGCGAGTCTTGGTGTGAAGCATCACACCTAGATAGATGGGCAAGAGAGTTTCTCTTTCCTGGCTATGTTTGACCGTACTTGAAGCACGATTCTTCCGGGATCGCACCAAACTGTTGTGCATCAGCAACTGTGAAATGGTCAGAACTGGCTGGGACAATGTGGTTGAACTTGAATGTTAGGTCCACACGTTGGGATGGATTTTTCCTGGCATTTCATTTCAAGCAAACCATTGAATTGGTTTTTCAACTTGAACATCTCTCTTCTTACTATCTTAGCAGCCCTGGCAAGATGAAAGGCATCGTTGTCAGCATCATGCTAACAAGCCTTCCACAGTGCAGATCCAATATCTTTGTTAGAAATGAGGACTATTTCTCGTCCTTGCTTGTGAGCTTCTATGTCAGGAAAATATCCCAGTAGTCTGTCTTTGAGCTTGGTGGAGTGAATGCGTCCAGTTACATCAGTTCCAAACCTTTGCTGTAGAGGTTCACCAGATGTTTGAGTTTGAAGACAGGTGCAATAAGATCATCCATGCAAGTATCTTCAATGTACGACACCAGTTCAGCAAATGCTATGTACCATGGTTCACATCATCAGCATGACATTTTTTTGTTCGGAATCCCTTGCTCTGTTGTACAATGATGCCAGACACTGTACATGATACTGGGCATCTTGTGCAATCAGGTCACCTGAGCTCAGTTTGGCAAGCAGTTGCTCGTCCTGTAGTTTGATGGCACATTGTCTCACCTTGACTCAGCTGGACACTGAAGAGCCTCTGTTGAATCTTCCTGGCACAGAAAGCACTTGCTCCAGTCAGTTACCAGAACTTGCGCTGATGCCTGAGACCTAAAAGGATCCACCACTTTGTAGATCTTTGCCATTACCACTCTAAGAGAAGGTAAGTATGGAGTAGCTATTGGGTTTACTTCTATTAACTATGTATATATACTTACCTTCAAAGAGGCCTTTCTCTTGCTGTAGCTACTCCAGCTGGTACCATGTGGCAGAATCACATGACTGTAGTCTCAGGTGGCAGAATCACATGACTGTAGTCTCAGGAGTGTTGATGTTCTTACTAATTGTACTTCATGTAGATGAAAATTATGCCTCATGTAGGTAAAAATTAGGTCTAGGCCACAAGATTGTACCTTCTGTTTTACATTTCGTGCAATGGAGTCTGTTTCAAGAAACGATACTCTATCGTTGGCGGCCATTTTTAAAATCGCGCTGCCATTTTTGTTGTGGGTCAAATTAGCGATGTCCCTATAGCCAATAATGTTTGAAAAGGTATACTCTGACTGTGCACAAAGTTTCATGCTTTTATCGTAAAAGGCACAATTCATCTAAATATTGCACATATTTGCTGTACTACATGCATATTCCCGTAAAATGTATTAGATATTGTCCTTGCCGATTATAGATGCACGAGAGGCCGATAATGGGTATCGGTCGATAATCGATGACTACGCTATATATATACCTGTAGCTAAATAGCTACTGATTGGATAAAAAAGACACCTTTTAGGAACTCCACTTTGCATGTATAACAACAAGAATTTGATGTTAAGAAGCCCATAAATGCCAGATTGTTCACAAGGTGAACTGAAAGTCATGAAAAGGCATCTCCATGTTTGCTGTGCCATCTCTACCATTCTCACCACACCTAAAAGAGCTTTCATTGATGGTTATGTCATTTTCTCTCAGGAAGAGACTACACAATGAGATCCTTTGGTGGTGCCTATGTACCCCATGGCAACACTCCCTCTAATCAAATGGCTTCCACATTCAGTCACTCAGGTTTGGTATGCTGATGATGCAAATGCTTTCGGCACAGATAACAATCTTTGTGATGGGCGGGATGACCTAGCCAGGGGTCCAAGTTGGTGACAACAGAAGCATGTCTTTCCAATGAAGTCACAGATTTTGCAAATGATGCAACCACGTTTGGCTCTGCTCTTGGATTTCCTGTTACAAACTGATAAGTGTACATGTATATTATACAAGAGTCATGTATACACTTACCAGTTAGTATTTGATTATCAGTGATTGCAACCACATAACCACATGCAGCCTAAGCTGCCTTCACTCGTGGGCTATGCTATATCTATCTTGCACCATGCAGGACCATAGTAACCATTTTCAAAGACTGGAGAACATCATATTCGTTTCATCAGGAGTAATGAATTATTCCTCGTTATTCCTGATGAAAGCTAGAGCATGACCATCTAGCCGAAATGTTGAGTGAGCAAATTTAAGTCAATTATTGAGAAAGTCATTGTGTCGAACATCATATTCGTTTCATCAGGAGTAATGAATTATTCCTCGTTATTCCTGATGAAAGCTAGAGCATGACCATCTAGCCGAAATGTTGAGTGAGCAAATTTAAGTCAATTATTGAGAAAGTCATTGTGTCGATGCTATATATGTCAACTGAGAGTTCTATCACTACTACTTTCCCACTCTGACTAGAAAACTACCTCCCAATTTTTTGGACCTATTGGTTCTCCGTCTAGGATTGGGTCTGAGAAATCCAGCAAACAACTTGGACACCGAGTTTTTTTTTGATCCAAACAGATCTCCAGGCCATTGATCCTTGAGCAAAAATCTATAAAGCCAACCAAGTTTCAGTCAAATCGACTGTGGTAAATACAGATGCCTTCAGGAGTCACAGGCAGCTGAGAATGTGAAACCTCCTCTACCAACAGGGTAGGAGGGCCATGATCCCTGTAAGATGGAGGTGGGGTTTCCAGATGGCTAACAGCTCTGCCAATTGAAGAGTTTGGGTCCAACCTGCACAAGGGTGTGTTCATGTACCCCCTAATCTTGGGTGTAGTTGGTAACCATCTAGTACCCTGATGCACTATGTGCTTTCTCTGCAGAACATGTTCTGTCTTGCCCCAAATGGGGCTTCACTTTAGTTTGCCACAATGAAATCCAAGGCATCATGGCAGATCTCCTAACTGAAGTAAGCAGGATGCCAAGAAGAATGTCATATGCAACCAGTCTCTCAGGAGAAGTCATGGCCAGAGCAACTATCAATAGCTCTGATGGAGCAAGACTGGACATAGTGGTTAATGGGTTTTGGGGAGTCTCTTTGGAGAGACTACACCTGGATGTCATACCTGTGTTTCCCTCCAACAAAAATATTTCTATCTCCACTTATGAAAACGAGAAAAATTCAAGAAGTACTTTTGTCCTCAGCAACCCGGGCAGTCGGCAATTTTTTCTCTAAAGGCTTGGCATCCTTTTTAGCAAGGAAGTAGGCATACACATATTGCATGTGTGCAATCACAGAGCACATAGAGACACCTATATATCATTTGAGCTACCATACAGTGAAGTGTGCAGAATCTATGTGCTCCAGTCGTAACCACAACGTTTTGTTAGTTTCCCCCCCATTTTTTTCCTCCATAGAAACACAATAATTATTGTATTATATTATGTGTATTGGTCAAAAAAGAAAAATTTGCCAGTGTAGACTATATACAGATATTCCTTTACCTAGATGAGATTATTCATATAGTTTATAGAACCCCTTTCCCCTCAAGTTCAAATGTTCAAGACATTAGGGAAATGGCTCGTCCCCAACCCTGATGGCAAAGATCCCATTACTGAGGGTGCATTCCCACGCTGCATAGCCACAGAAATCCGTTGAAGAAGATGTTGATGGGAGTTCTCTTCGTAAGTCACTGACCTCAGGCGGCGGTGTTTGCATTTTATAATTTAGACACTTCACATGAACATAAATAAGTCAACTTTAAAAACGTATATTTAAAAAATCTCTACATCAAGTTTGTACAGCTCATTCAAGACTCGATGCTGGAAAGTAGTTGCACAAGGAGTTTGAGGGATTGTTTCACTTCAGCTTCCAACCTGCAGTTATGTATGGCAAAACAAAAAATACTATCAGAAAGAATACTGCACTGGCTACAGTTTGGTATATAAATCAAGACGGTTTAGCAGGCTGGCTTTGCTGTTGCCTGTCCTTTTCTTTGGTGATATTAACTATCCAATGCATTTGTAGTGCTCGCTCTCTTTGTGGCAATGTCATCAAGTTGTCTTCCTCCTTTGACTTGAATCAACCAAGAAACTCATCTAAGCCATTCCTGAAATATTTTTTATGTATTGATTTGTTTTTCTCCTTTCCCTTTGGTCCCTTATGTTCAAGCTTGTACAAGTACTCTCAGATGACATCATATGCTTTAATTGTTTGGTTTTTTAAAGGGGGATGAAACCATAAAGTAGTAGTGTTAAAAAAACTTGTGGTTACCACCTTATAGCTCCATAGATTCTGCAAACTTCAAGTTATGAACTTATGGCTCAAAAGATAGGTCTCTCTATGTGTGTGCATGATACAAAAACAGTTTTCATGGTATAACTATATACACCACTACTCTATATGACTTTTTTCATTAGGCTAAGTACCTGGTTTTCGTTGAAATTCTTTAAAATTTATTTTCCAACCGCCACGCTTGACCACATACTTAAGTTTTAGCGCCTAATGACCTTGTCTTGACGTCTAAGAGTTAAAAGTAAACCTCAGTTTCTTTACTTCACTCGCCGCTTCCTCTAGCCACTGGTGCTAATTTCAGCTCTCTAGCATTGGCAATCTGGAGATATTTATCAGAGAAATCAGGCACTCAAGGTTTTTTGAGGTACCAACACTTTAGCTCCAGTAACTTGGGTATAGTTTTACCTATATATGAAAAATATTTTTGTATCAGAGCACACAGAGAGACCTATCTTTTGAGCTATATATCAACCATGAAGTTTGCAGAATCTATGGAGGTATAAAGTGATAACCACAAGTTTTTAAACACTTACCACTACTTTATGGTCCCCCCCTTTTAAGCTATCACTTCAACTGAAATACTTTGGTCTTCATCATCTTAACCCTTTCACTGGCAGATTATGGTCACTGGCAGATTACGGAGGACTTTTTACAAAAATTGATCACATATTAAAAAAATAGAGGACCATATAAAGATAAGTACCCAACAACTATATATCAGGTGATAGCTGATGCATGAAGGGACGTTATGGTAAATTTTAGTTGCTTAGCAACAAATCACAGAAGTGAATATTGTTATAAGAGACAGGAAGTAAAATGAAAGAGTTTATATCGGGTTTATATCATCTCAATTTCATATTACACATGAAACCAGCAATGTTAGCCAGTCAACTTTTGGTCAACAACAACAACTATTTGTCAACAACAATTTTTGGTTGATTATAACAAACCACAAAGATGTAAATATCATTATAACAAAGGGGAAGTAAGGGCTAGGGCCCATAGTACTGAAAAATAAATAAAAGCATGTGCAAAGTGTGCACAACATACCTTCACAATGCTAAATTATAAATAAATATAAATATAAATAAAAGGGCAATGCTTGGCACTGTGAAGGTCTGCATGTTCAGCATAACTCAGACAAACAATAGTGCTAAATTATAAATAAATTAAAAATATATATAAAATTGATAACCTCTCCTCCTCCCCTGCTGCTGCTTCCTCATCCTCCTCCAGGTCCATGAGTGAAACTACCTTCCCAGGAAAAATAGTTCTTATTATTATGCTAGTTACTATATAGGCCTTACTTTACAACTCTTATCTATTCTTACCTTGGGGGAAGTCTTCATGATTGTCACTATCTTCTGAAGCTTGGCTTGGCAGAGTAGGGCGACCTATATACAGACCTGCCAACCCCAGAGTCATGAAAATCTGGAGATACCCCAAAAAATCCTCGATTTGGTATAAAATCTGGTTATCATTTGCATCAAGTCATAACATAAGCATGCTAAGCATACTAAATTAATTTTCCCCCATTCCCCCCCCCCCCTCCCAATAACACACTGCTTATCAGTTTAATGATTATGATTATAGCAAGAAGTTGCCCCTTTTGCATGGTCCAAAATTTTCTCATCAGGCACCCAGCGGAACAGGGAACTTCAGATTCAGGGAATGCTAGCTTCATGGCTAGAATGCTTGACAAAGTGCCATCGAGCTTCATTGCCGAGCGTCTGTCTTATTCTTTCCGACAATGCTCAAGAGTCATTCCTCTTCAGCATTACTGTGAGGGAGGACAACTACCTTAGCGACACGAAATAGGTATTTGAAACACTGACAAGGTAGTTCGGATAAGCAAAAAGTTCGGATATGCAAAAAACACACACAAATATTAATCATAAATTCATGAATGTAATTAAAATGCTGAATCACGTTGGAACTATTTTCAATATACTTTTAATCTGCAGGTCCTTTGGTTAATAAGAAGCTCACTTCCTGATACTAGAAGGATTTAGGTCCTCATTAACTGGCATGCTGTTTTACATATATACATATTTTTTATATTCATAATGTTGTATTTTCTCTGAGCAAATAGTCCACCGATTGCAGTGCCTTGGGGCTTGCCCACTTTTTCTGAACGAACCACAGATATAAAGCATATTCTAGTTGTTCGTCTTTTAGCAAGGCGCATGACTTTGCGAGCCGACAGTCAAGGTAGCCCGCGAACTCTCGAAGTTTGGCATCGTTCTTGTTATTGTCGACTTCTCTACGCCTTACTCTTCCGCTAGTCCGGCTTGATTGGCTCCATTTGATATCTTGCTTATCTTTGACTCGATCGACAAAACTACTCTCTTCCTTTTGCTGGACCGTGAAACTTACGTAAACGATTTGGCAGATCGACGACCATTATACCTGGTTTTATTTAATCGGGTATGTATTATATATTTTTTTAACCTGAACCATGATCTTTAAAAAAATCAATTCCTCAGAAAGTCGGGTGAATTGGATATTCAATCACGAGATCTTGAGATTAGTGTTGAAATCGGGTACACCCGGCAGCATCGGGTGAGTTGGCAGGTCTGTATATATACTGTGAAAACTTGATTCATGGTCGGTGCCAACAGCTTCTGTTATAGCTGCCATAGCATCACCGTTAACTATGTCACTTCCCAGGTAAGCATAGGCACCTTCTTCCTCTTCCTCGCTAACGTCACTCTCGGACAGGCCTAAGTCATACTCAAATAGGAAGTCCCAAACTTCGTCCCTACTAAAACGGGTCGCCATTTCTTCTTGGAGACCGGGAATGAACCGGAAGTGATGTTTGCTGGACTTCCCGATTTTTATAAAGTTTATAACCACGAACGGTTTGGTCGCAGTTATATATCAGTTTTCGCGACTTTTTTATTTATTAGTTTTTAATTTTTTAATGCTAACTATGGTAGACCAGAAAGGATTTCACAACTGCCATAGAAGCACCTCCAAGTAAAAATTGACTGTGGACCAGACCTACATGTACAAAAACATTAATGACCTGGAAAAAAAGAAAACAAGGCTATATATAATAGTCACCTATACCACAATGGTTAGATGACCCAAGATTGTGTAGGCTAATCATATTAAAAAATATATAAAATTAGTGTATATGAGTAAAGGTTTTCTAAATATTGCAGTATAGATGGGAATTACAAAAAAAAAAAGTTCTTGTTTGGTCGTCTCTATATAATTATAATTAGGCAGAACTACATTATTGTTCAGCCATCTGAACTCCACCACTTCCAACAACTTCTTGTTGTATACTTACACACCAGCTCATACCATATCTTCCTGCTATTAGGTTGTTATACTCTATAGTCGTTTCAATTCTAGGTGTAGCTACTGGCCGCTCACTTCTTTGCTAGTCAACAAGTTCAGCTGCAGATGACTCACGCTACATCAGCTAACTTGATTGATAATTTTTATGCTTGGAAATTTCTCCAGAGCAGTTGAATGAGCTCAGCTGCTATATATATAGGCTCAATATTGCATACCACAAGCAGATTTATTTTGTTAATGACCTATATACCAATTTTTGGGTGAATTGGCAATGTGGAGTCATCTGGTAAATTATTACAAATTAAGCATAAGTTGCGTGTGGGTGGAAACATAGGTAGAAATAACATAGGTAGAAATAAACCACTTTAATTTCATCGCATAACAATATATATTTTTTTTAACACACAACTATTATTGGACTGACCTTAAACAAGACTGTACCCGTGTAGACCATAACCACTTAAATGACACTTTACAATTTAAAACCACACACACTAATCTTTGTACATGTATAAAAACACTTGGCAACATTGGTGTATATAACTTGTATGGTGCAACATTGGTCTATATAACTTGTATGGTGCAACATTGGTCTATATAACTTGTATAACATTGATTTCTCTTATGATCAATTCCCCCCCCCCATCATCTCCACAAAAATAAAATCAACACCAAAAGCTGAGTTATGGTTAACATAGGTATATACCGTCCGTTTTCTTTCTTTAACATCAATGTGTAACAAACATATTCGTTCTTGTTTCAAGTTGGGTTATAGTTATATAGCTGCCATTGGACACCATATATATATCAGCACATACCATATTTTACGGCACATAAGATGCACCCCCATTTCAGCTCAGAATATTTAGGGGGGAAACATATTTAAGCATCCCACACGTTTGGCACTCTGTCCCACTTTTTTTTTTAATACAGTTCTCTGCTCTGTTATTGCATAGTTGAAAGCTTGATCTTTTCCCTACTGTATATAGCCCTATTATTGAGGGTAAGAGGACTCGACACTGAAGCAACCAGCAGTATTAGCGGGGAGACTATACACAGACACAATCGACAATAACAGTCTACGACTCACCACTGAAGTAGCCAGTAGCCAGCAATAATAGTGGGGTTATACTAAACACTGCAGCAATCTATAATAATAATGGAGCCAGACCCAACACTGCACAACCAGCGGAGATTTAACACAGACACAGTCGACAATAATAGTGCAGTGTCTTTATAATAACTTTACATATTAGACCCAGGCAATTTTTTTGTGCCTTTTTGTGGGGACAAAAGGTGCATCTTATATGCCGTAAAGTACAGCATATATCTTGTTGCTATTCTTGACAGAACCCATAAGATCAGCTACAGTGAAGAGATTCCGAGAGGTTTCCGGTGAACACAAGTATATACCTGTGTTGCCTTTCCCCCCTCGACTTTCAGGAATAGAAGAGACAATGTATGGGACAATTGAGATCATCAGCTATTTTGGGGACTCCTTCATAGCATAGCTCGAGTCGAATGATGATCTTTTTGCCAAATTATAATTATTTAAAAAAACATTCACAGTACCTTCAACTCTTTAAGTAATTAAAGTCCTATATATAAATGTTTGTGGTCTACAGTCATTTTTCATATTCTGCAAGAAGTTACTCAGTACGGCACCAGAACTAACTAATCACCCTTTACCTTGTTTATACACACCACCAACCCTTTACCTTGTTTATACTGTTTATATGTACAGTATTCACATAAGCACATGCATCAGGTTTTATTGAAGGTCTGTGCAATTAACTCTAGCACCGAGTCAACTTCTGATGTAACCACTTCATACGAAAACGTGCAGCTGTTTACTGATTCGGGTCGGTATTGCACATACACAAGCCATTAATGATCTTTTACCGTTTTCCAGCGTTTTGCTGAAAAGAGAAAATGTTACAATGCAGTTTGGAGTCCTCTGAAATAGTAAAAATAATTATGACAAACATGTATGCAAGTTTTGCAGGGAAAAAATGTAGAGAATAATTCGGGGCCGCCAGTTTGCGACCTTTACAGCTACTACTATGGAGGAATCTGCCAAAGTGACCAAGGTCCAGGGAGTGCTATAGCTATCACACTTGGTAATAGACTAACCAAGTAAAGTGTCTTAACGAACATATCCCAATTGTACATTGTGCAGATGTCAAGAAGTATATTAGGAATGTGGTTCCCATTTTAAACACTATGTGGACCAATACACTGGTTACAGAAGGATAAGTTTATATACATTATAGTGTGGGGAAATTGCAGTCAGACATTTCATGTATTTGTCTGAACAAAAATCAATTTGATGTCAAAATGTCTGAGCAACTCTAGAATACGTACAACCACAAATGCGTTAAGGGGGGAATAATGTCAAAATGCTAACTTTCACTTCTTAACTATTTTAAATGGTGTCTCTGCTCATATAGAAGTCATATTCCAAGTTTCAGAACATTTGAAGATTCTATGATGCAGTTAAGACAGCTTTTGCACTCACTATTTTCATTAGCAAGTGTGAAGAAGAATCACGTCGCATTAGATTAGAAGAATTTCCACATATTTCTCCCCAATTTCTCACCCAAACTCCACAATTTATGTATCACCAGAATGCTTATTGTGTGCTCTTTAGCCTAAATTATTTTCTTTTCACTGTTATGAGAATGTGTTGGGTATAGACCAGCATATCTGCATGTGGTTTGTATGGGATTCCCCCCCCCCTCCTATGGTGCATTATCATACTTATTCATAGTTTAGGTAAAACTACTACATGTACTCTTACCATAAACCACCTAGCAGCCACTTAGCATTATTAATGGATTTTTAATTTGTGGACTGGATTTCCTGGCTGACACTTTGGCATAAAAATATATATAACGAAAGTTAAATACATCATTAAATAGCTTATCTTCTAAGCTACATTTTGGTACAAAAATTATGTTGATAGAGGGTAGTGGTTGGAAGATATGATTGGTATTGTCGAGGTGTATTTTTTTGACATTATTCCCCCCTTAACATCAGATGCCCCAACCTAATTATATGAGGAAGAGAAGGGGCCGTTATTTGATGACTGGATACAGGATGACTTATCATTTGCAGTGTTCATTATAAGAGTTTTATAAGAGTTTTATTGTGTTTGCACTCGTTTACTTGATGATTTGAGTTATAAGCAAGTTGTAATTTGATGGCAGATCAAAGTCTGAGAATGGCAGAACAAAATTGATAATACCTGGATAAATAGTCCATTCCCTGCACTGTAGACAATACATAATGTAAGATTATCCATAAAATGGTGAAATAATCAATTTCTTGCAAAAGCTAATAGACACATGAATAACCAGTCATTTATGAATACCGATCAAACATCCTCTACATGTACAAAATATACTTATACATGTTTAAACATCATACTAGGATATGCACAGGCAGCAAAAGTCAAAACACAATACCGAGTTGGCATACCGATAGCAGTCCACAATCCTTAATAAACACAACCACAAAGAAGTGGATGTGCGTAATGTATGTACAACACACATACCACCAAGTTCTACATTCTTCAGCGCCTCCTTCGTGGTGACCTGCTGCGCGACCTTCTCTTAGGGCTACGGGAGGAACTCTGGTTGTGCCTCGAGCGACGCCCATACAGATAGCGCCTGCACATCCAAACATTACACATCACTATGTATTAATTATCGAGAAGAGGAGGGAGACTTTTTTCAGATAAATACATAGAAGGGAAATGGGATGCCAATAAGGCAAGATCAGTGGCAAACAAACCCCAAAAAACTTTGGCTTTATTACGCAGTTATGACACATCCTGTGAATGGGAAGTGGTTACATGTAGCTTGTGATTTTTGAGATTTTTAAGGCGATCAGGGCAGTTTTTAAGGGAGTAAAACTTGTCATCACTGTACGAACTTATAAGCTTACGTAATTGGAAAGTTCTTGAAGCAATCTATCTTCTGGTACCAAAATTATTGCAAAGGAAGAAGAAGAAAAAAGTAAACGAAGGTTTCAATTTTTTTGTTGGCACCAGCCCCCTGCTAAAGAGAGTCCATACCAAGTGCAAGACCAACAGTCTCGTCTTGCACCACTATGATCATGTGCTGAAAGTGCTAACAACCAGTGCTTAATTAAAGGCTGGTTCAACAACCAGTGAGGCCGGGTCACATATAACGTTGGTCCAGCTACTGTTGCATTGCGTCTGCTTACTTTGCACTGTGGGTTCACAATACAATGCCATAACGTTGTTGTGTTCAACAGAAATTAACCTTAACACTAGCTTACTAAAATGACAGCAGCGAAGAAAAGTGAGATTTGATAATGCTTAGTAGAGGTAAAGAAAGAGAAAAATGCTGGATATCCATGACTAGCAACTAGCTCTAGCTAAACAAAGTTACAGCTAGAGCATTCTTATCTGACGTGCTATCTGCTACCAATATTTTCCTTTATCTTACATCCTATCAGCTTCAGGGGGGACAATGGCTGCTTAGTAGAGGTAAAGAAAGAGAAAAATGCTGGATATCCATGACTAGCAACTAGCTCTAGCTAAACAAAGTTATAGCTAGAGCATTCTTATCTGACGTGCTATCTGCTACCAATATTTTCCTTTATCTTACATCCTATCAGCTTCAGGGGGGACAATGGCATTAATTTATTTTATTTTATTTTTAACTTATGGTTACCACTTTAGAGCTCCATAGATTCTGTAAACTTCATGGTATGGACTTGATATATAGCTCAAAAGATAGGTCTCTCTGCGTGCTCTCTTTTGATACTAAAATATTTTTCATCGGTATAACTATAGCCAAGTTACTAGACCTAAAGTGGAGGGACCTCAAAACCTGAATGCGCCGCATAAATATCTCCAGATTGCAAAGTGCTAAAGATTTGAATTAGCACCAGTGGCTAGAGGAAGCTCTACTCTATTCAACTAGTTTATCGCCCAATGAAAACACTCGTTGAATAGAGTAGAGTTCCTCTAGCCACTGGTGCTAATTCACTTTAGCACTTTGCAATCTGGAGCCAATTCAGGCATTCAGGTTTTGAGGTCCCTCCACTTTAGGTCTAGTAACTTGCCTATAGTTATATACCTATGGAAAATATTTTAGTATCAAAAGAGAGCACGCAGAGAGACCTATCTTTTGAGCTATATATTAAGTCCATACCATGAAGTTTACAGAATCTACGGAGCTCTAAAGTGGTAACCATAAGTTAAAAAATATATATAATTTTAAAAATGTCATTGTCCCCCCTTCATTTCATCAATTACCATCTCCTAGATAAACTGCTGACATTACAGTTGATCACTAGCAAGATTCTAGCATTCTGATTGGTCCAAAGCATAGTAGCTAATGCTGGAGTACAACTTCCTCCTAATCGAGCATACTGTTGCGTTGCATTTTTTTGTGTTGTCCGGACCACAATAATTATGATGTAAATGGAAGGACGCAACATTCTGTTGGCCAGTGTCATATTGTGAACTGGCCTTTATGTATGGTTCCTAATCCAAAATCCCAACTTACTTTAAATCCCTAGAGATGGGCTTGAGATGCATGAAGTTGCAGAAGCCTCCACGAGTACATTCACTATTGGTAAGTCGTACGTGGAGACATATCAAAGAGAGAGAGGGAGAGAAAGAGAAACAATAAAAAGCCACCTGTTTGGTTGGTTAAGATCTACCACCTCTCCTCTCTTCAGAGCTTCCTTCACTTTCACTCTGGAGAGGGTGGACAAGCTGGATGAAGACAACTTAAGTATATTTTCACTGACCCTGACATCACGAAGAGTGATCCAAAAGCACAATATAAGAATGAACCAATACCCTCGGTTGAACGGGCTCAGTGCACGGATACCTATTACCACTGCATCTTGAACTGGGACATTCACTTTTGTCTGGCTCTGACACGGGTTGTTTCAAGTTGTCTCACAGTGAGAATTCTCTCTTTTACTGCTGGCAAAAATCAAACGCAGAATATTACACTTTCATGTTTTCTCTAACTTTTGCTTTTGAATTCACCATCACACTGGAAGAGAGAGGAAGGCCGCTGGATTGAGGATGCCAAGTTATTTCAAATAATATTTAAAAACTGTCCTCAAGTGACACAAGAGGACTAAGATACAGAAACTAACTTCCCTTGCAGATATACCAGAGCACACCACCTTTAGAAAAGCATAGTTTTTACTACATGTAATACACATACACAGGAGTACTAAAGATGTAGGACTGTATAGCAAGAAAAAGAAACAAGAAAGAAGACAAAAGAGGTAGAAAAGATGTAGGACTGTATAGCAAGAAAAAGAAACAAGAAAGAAGACAAAAGAGGTAGAAAAGGACGCGAAGTGAAAAATAAACAAATAAAAAATTTAAAAAAGATTGTAGAGGGGAGGGGGGACTGGTTGAATGCTGACATGCAAAGTATAGCAAGCACTATCTTAGGAGAACAGCAACAAACGCAGATATTTGCTATCACTCACCCCATTTCATATTGCCGGCAACAAGCCTCTCTAAAGTCAGTTACAGGAGAGAGTTCAGAATGGATGGGCAAGCCATTGAACCAGCGATTATTCAGCTCTGTAACTGCTTTCTCTGCATCCTCTTCATACCTGAACTATTATCGGGCATAAATACTATAAAAACGCAGCAGCATTCTTTCAAGTTGCATCTTCCCAATTATAAAAGTCAATCAGCAAATGCACACACATTGGCCATAAATCCTCTCCTAATGGTATTGACTTTATCCTGTTACATGTAAACACCCAATCCTGATTAAAAACCCGGTTAGCTGACCCACATAAATAGGTGGATCATGCCCTAGATTAAATTGAGCCAGGTACATAAATCTACAAATCTCGATGCAAACACGACTTCAAACACTTGTACAGTAGGAAAATTACAGTGGGTGCATATTTTCGGTTGCTTCACTAATTAGACACACGTTCAAAGTCCACCAAACGTTGATTGCTCGTAGAACTAATTCCTCCAGTCTTCGTATAAGTACTTCAAGCCTTCCCCTCTACCAAGCCATAACGAAGGAATCACTAGCACTACCATCCGGGACATACAAACTAAGCAGTCAACAACCATGCAAATGGAAATGCGGACCCGACCTGAAAGGCCAACCACGTGATGATTAAATACATATATTTTAAGCATTTTTCTTGGTTCTGTAGGAAAATTCTAAATGACGAAAACATCCCACTGTATGGTAAGCTCTAAAAAGAATTTTCTGAGTTTGCAAATACAGAACCGCTTACCTTGATGTAGACGTTTCCCACCAAGTGGTCCCCCAGATTGTCACAAATATTCATCTCATCAATGGGTCCGTAACTATCTTCACACTCAATAAACACATCCTAGTAACATGATGGTCACATAAAGAGCAGGCGTGCAAGAGAGACTAACCAAAGCTAGAACATATTTACAATAGCTCAACAACTGCTTCCTCGTGAGAATCTGGCAAAATCCTAGCATTATATCCACGATGACATATGAGCAATGCTAAATTGCATTCTTCTAACTATTGGCCCAACTCCAGTTACTACCTCAGCCCTAACCCTAGCCAGTACCCTGGCCCTAGCTCTTGCCCTATCCCTACCTTTAGCCATTGCCCTGGCCCTAACCTCTTCCTTGGCCCTAGCCAAAGCAATATCTATACAGTATTGGTGATGTCATCGTGCCAATGTGATGTCAGGAAAAAGCCCGACTAAACAGAACTTTGCACACCACCCACCAACACACAATTAAAAATATATATGGATATGCATATCACAGCGCTTCTTAATTTTAGCATTAAAAAAGTCACCTTTGATTTAATTAGGTCTACATTGGTGTTATGAGCAGTTGGTGACAGATCGCGTTAGTTGTTCTCAAAACTTGGTCAAATATTAGTAACTTATATATAGCCTAGCACTAGTTAGACCCTTCAATAGCTGCATCACAGATAAAATTGCAGTTTACAATTTGTGCTTTCACAAAATGGATGCCAAATACGTTATCAAAGTAGGTGTGACTTCTACATGTACTGTGGGAGGGGGGGGGGGAGAAATCATCTCAGTAAATAAATTGTGGGAACTCCGCTCCATAACTCGGCTGCTTCGATGGCTCTAGCTTCTCTTTTAAGTCCATTGTGAGGGGCTAACAAAACGCAATAAATAAAGTTCACAAAGATCCATTTAAGCATGCTCGTAAGCAGTGTAGCAGAGGGGCTAAATTTGCGCAATAGAACATTCATGAAAACATTGATTACAAACCAATTCCAGCTCTTACAATAATGCACACATAAAAATTGTATACCTACATACCTCAAAGAAATTATCAAAGTGAATCTGTTCATCTTCTGAACTTAAAACTGAGAGATGAGGAGTGGCATGATTAAAATCTAAATAGAGCACATCACCACCACACATACCTGGTAGAATGCCTGGGTTCTGTGTTTGGTTGTTAGGGTTCTGGTACATGTTCTGAAGAAGCAGTGTCTGCAAAGACCATGATAAATGATGACTCAACCATGTCAAGAGCTACCTACTTGACTGAAAGTTGGCTTATTGTGCAGTCTTGAACACCTGTCACCGTGACGACATGCTCCTATCTTGAAGTAGAAGGAACAGTTCACCCTGCATAGTTAGTGAATAATGATTGTCCCAAGTTAAGCCAGAAATGCTAGCAGCTAGCTATTCACTTGTCTTTCTCTGTTCCAAATATAGACGCCAGGTACTCCGCCATTTCTTCGTCGTATGTACTGCAAAACCGGAAATTCAGGAGAAAAAAATTAAAACCCCGCCATTTTTTTATATATCGAAGGTTGACATGTGGGGTGCCTTTCTCTCCACCGGAAGTCATGAGCAGCGCGTGGGTTATAATAACATGAGTAACAGAGTGAGACAGAAGAAGACACACCAGGTTGAAAGGTTGACACGTTGGCACTAAAAATTTGATGTCAGCTGACTGACATGGTTGGAGTGCAGCATCTACTGGATGCATTTTATGCCTGGTGAACACTAGGCAAATGTTTGCTATGGTATTATTGTGGCCAGGTGAAGCTGTTGAACCTTTGATAAGATATTACAAGATATAGCTACAGCTTTTATGCTAGCTAGGCATAATTTTGTTCTCAAAATAATTATAGCTATACAAAACAAGGAGCTGTTGATGTCAAAATAAATTCCATCACCCCAAGGATTTCATTGGTCTGGCTACTGCCCTAGCCTTAACTCGTAAGTTCTTTGTTGTCAATATGAGACATAAGAGCGAGGCAAGCTCTACTAAGCATTTCCCTGTGAATATTATTAACCCTACCATTGCCCTGTCCCAAACTAAGGGCCTAATTCAGTACAGCATTGATTATTAACTGGGATTGTGACATGAGAAAACAACCAAACGATCATGTCATTAGTTAAACATTCATGTAAGTTAGTCCATATACTGCTACATGTGTAGCTATATAACAGAATAATGCCCAAAAGGGAGAGGGTGCTGTTAGTGATGGTGTCGAAGGTCCTAGCCATAGTTGGGAAGACAACTGGTCATGGTGTACATCTAACATCATAGTTGAAGTATATCATCACAAATGTGACCGAGTTCTTTCAAGAAGCAAAGAAGAAGGAAAAGTCAATCGTAGAACAGAGAGAACAAGAGATTGGTGATGGCAACAAGGTTCTCTACATGGACAACAACATGGATAACAAGGTCAATCTCAACTGACAACACCTCTCTACACCAAAATATTACAATAGATCAAGAATGTGTATAGACCTGACTCATTTAGCACTTCCTTAGGGGTCCAAAGGATGTAGCATACAACTTCATTTCTCCAATTTATCATTTAGCTATTTGCATATGAATGTAGAATGTCTGTCTAACAATAACAGTTAACATAATTATATAGTTTACTACATCACTTAATATTTGATACTTGTATTAAGTGACTTAGCACACATGCACAACATTGTTCCACTCGCTGTACCTCCTCCTGCCACTTTTTTCACATCCAGGAGATAGGATGAAGCCTCTGTAAGAGATCCTTTGTTTGTGCGTTGTACTTTTAAGCTCTCCTATTAACATCACATAATTCCTTGAGGTCAATGAATGCCATGCGTAGTTTGGTAGTGTACCTAGCTAAATTACCACTGAAGGACGGGTAAAGAATAGTCTCAGACGAGCAGCAACCTGCATGATGATGGCCTTGAATAAGCATTTTTCAAAGTGACGAGTCGAGTGAACGCGAATGACCATACCGCCGCTAAACATGCATCGGTGGCAAGCTTTGGGGTGGTTGCGTTACTCTAGGCAGTATTATGAGTGGGTAAACACACCAAAACAGGTGTAAGGGAACTACTTGAAATTAGGAGAGAAAGTGAGAAAAGAAAGTATAGACAACAAGGGGAATTAATAAAGATGAGAGTTAGATGAATTACCACTATTTAACAAGAGCAGTATTAAAGTCTTCAGGAAAATAAATCTTAACAAATCTATGCCCATAAAGAACATTGAACCCTATGGAAAATTGACTGGTGAATGACGGTGTTGAATAGGCTAGGAAGTCCTGGATGCAAAAGATAGCAGTATGACAGTGTCTAGGTAGAGACCAGAAGTTTGGAGAGAACTAATTTTCTTGCAACTCATGCTCCATAATGTAATTCCATATAATGCAAGATAGTATGATTCAAACAACTTTGTCTTGACTTCAGGGATACCGAATGAGAAAGTTTGGAGCATGCAGTTTGCCTTTCTAATCATATTGCTCAAATGGTTTGTACATCCTCAGAATGGTGGAATATATTTCTGTGTCTTTGATGCACCACAGACTTACTGAAGGAATGGTAGTCTCTACAGAAACTAAAAGGAATCTGATGGCAAATGATGATGTGGCAGGAACTTGCTAAAACAGATCAGCTGTGACTTGCAGGCATTAAAAAGGAGTTCGCAAAGACATCAGGATTTAAAAAAATTTAAAATAAAATGCTAGCTACTTTGAGTATGAATATTTTATATATAGGCAGGCATGCACCTCCTTCCAACCTCCAAAAAAATCAACAACAACAAAGACAGTCAGTGTGGCAAAACTTCCCCAAGCACATTTAAGGCCACTTCAAGTGCTCTTTCTGTTTCTGGTCAACCCCTGCATAAAAAACAACAACACTTAGTCTATCTTAGAAACAAGTGGACATGATGCACTCTATTAAGGAAGCACTATGGTAGCCTATCTACTGCTTATTATATATGATCTAGTGTTATGGGATGTAAAAGACTGTTATTAACAAAGACTTTAGCTGGGGAGGAGGGGGAATTGAGTGATGCATGTCTATATAACATTCCACCAATAGTGATGCCATCTAAATGCATTATACGTAACTCGGATCAAAGTTTAGCGCAGCTTGATGAATGGACAAACAAAATAGCAGGGGACCTAGGGGATCGCCCTGTTGGACTCCTTAAGAAGACTGAAGAGTCTGATACTCCAAGGAAAGGTTGGATGGGGAAGAATACATAGAATAGATAAATGGGTAGATTTCTGGGGCTAAAGCTTGAACAGCACTAAGCATTTTGTGCACAGAATTAAAAGTGTTCCTAAAATCAAGCTTTAGCACTGCATGATTTGGTTGCAGGTTTTTGATATATTACCTAGTAGTGTGGTAGCTGCCTCAGCACCTCCCTGAGCTCCAAATCCCAACTGCATAGGGGCAAGCAGTGCAACCATGGCAGGTATGACCCGACTCCCGGCTATCTTTGCTATAAGGCGCCTGAGGGTCCAACCACGATGGGCCTAATTCCATCTTTCTTCTCCAGTACTGTCAAACTATATAGCACTAAAGAAAAAGAGGCGAAAGGAAGGTGTTCTACCCTCCAGTACCAAGGTTGCAAAGGCTCTAAGAGCAGATAGGAGAGTAGATGAATCACCACTGGCTGTCGTCAACATGTCCTTCAAGTGTTGTGGTCTCAGACCATCCACATCCCCAGCTGAACCACATGAAATGACTTGATAGCATGAACTACATTAGCCTTGAACACTGGAGTTGGATGGGTGAAGGGATGTTTATCTTTCAATGCCTTGAAGTGACTTCATCCTTCTTTGCTAAGGAATCCTCTGTGCATGCCAAACATACTGCTCCCTTAAAATCCCCTTCCTCCAATTTAGCAGACACCCTTCAGCCCCTAAGGATTCTAGTGGATCACTTGTCTTAGCTCTCTTCTTATGAGGCAGAGGTGAGCAATCTTGGCCTGCACAGTTTGAGCTGCAAGAAGAGTGAGGGTCGTCAGTACCGCCATTCCTTGGTTAATAATGTACTATGTCATCTGCCCAGGTACCCTCCAGGCTCGAACCATCGGGTCTAATCGCTCAGATGGAAAGCATCCGGATGGGGTCACCATGGGTCAAGGAAGTGTGGCAAGCCCTTGATCTTGGATGTGACCAGCCCTAACCTCAGGCTCTGTTGCTGCAATGGCCGAGGAGAAGAAGAGGGCCAAGTATTATTGCCTTACCAGGATTTTTGTTTTCACACCAGTTGCTAAAGAGACCTTTGGTGCCATTGGCCCAAACTCCTTGATCTTTCTAAGGGAACTGGGACAAACTATAAAGCAGCACACTGGGGAAAGAGAAGGCATTCCAATTTCTGCTCCAGCAAGTATCTGTGGCTGTACAAAGCGGCAATGCCATCGCAGTCGTGGGAGCAATGGAGGCTTTGCAAGCAGCTTATAATGAATATATTCGTTATAGTTTTTTAAAGTTTTTTGCCTTTTATTATCCATACTAGTAAATATCATTATTAATTTTAATTTGTGAGAAGAATTAATTTGTGAGAAGAATCTCCAATTTTTGTCTTTTCTTTGTAACATTAACAGTTCTAGTCCATCCTGGATCATTTGTTTTCAAGTAGCTCTTCACATGACTTAATTAAAGTAGTAATGGGGGGAGGGGGGAAAGAGAGAGAGAAATCCCAAGTGTAAAGACTGGTAATAAACCTGCCAATGCAAGATCAACATTAGCTTCTCCTTGAAGCAGAGAAGGCAAGTGTGGCATTTGAGCTTCGAGTGAAGGAATGGCTATACTGCTTAATGATGCTATTAACCACTCAGATATTATAACAATAATTGTGCATGCTAATTAACTTATAACTACATAATAATATGGTGTTCTAGTCTGGCATAGCCCCAACTCTCACATAAATTAGAGAATCTGGCAACAGTTAACAGGCAAATCTTGCAGCTACTACTATATATGGATGTGGCCTCCAACCCTCTGCTGTGAATGAGGTGCAGGAGTTTGTGCCAGACAACTAGGTTCTAACACCAACTACATATACAGTATTAGGTGGTTTTGATGACCAGTCTGCAATTGGAGTTCCATCAGGCAATTCTATTTTCACAGGCTTGTAATCTGCAGAACAAAACAGAATGTCATAAATAGGAGCACTTGCATACTTTGTTGCTTTGGTATATACTGGTTGGTTCGAATGCTGTATATATATGTAAATAGCAAGGAACATCTTAGGTGGGTACAGTGTAAGCTATTTAATCCTGTGCCTAGCATACAAGCTGTAGCTGGAAAGGGAGAAATTTTGTTTTAAAACAGTTTCTTTTTTTCGAATGAAAATTTCAACAAGCAAAAATATCCTACTACTACTAGCATATTTTAATGAGATACCAGTTGTTTTTTAATCCAACATTATATTTGGTGCTCATATGTGCGCATGTGCACTTGAAAATAAGAGAGATTTAAAAACAATACTGGACAATAAAGAAAGTAAATCAAGAAAGATGTGGTTTCATAACCACGTGGTTACAATTTGGAGCTCCATAGATTCTGCACACTTTACTGTATGAACTTGATATTAGCTCAAATGATAGATCTCTCTGTGTACTCTCTTTTGATGTTGAAAAAGCTGCATAGGTATAGCTATGCTAAAGTTACATGCCGCCAAAGTGGGGGTACCTCAAAATCTGAGTGCCTGAAATGGTCCAGTTGGTTCCTGATTGGAAAGCCAGTTGAAATTGTTATCTGTGGCTAGAGGAAGGCTACACCCTTGGTTGTGTGTTGGGGGGGGAATTCCGCCGAATTTATTTTTATTATTACAGCACCCACACTTTCCTATTAGTAACGTATTAGTGCCTAATCAATACACTCGTTTTGTAGAGTAGGGCAGCCACAGATATATAACAGTTAGCACTTCCCAATCAGGAACCACAATTACAATCAGATTTCGAGGTACTCCCACTTTGGATGCAAGTAACTTTAGCATAGTTAACTAGGCAACTTTTTTAATATCAAAAGAGAGCACACAGCCATTTCATTTGTATGCAGAATCTATGGAGCTCCCAAGTCGTAACTACAAGGTTTTTTTAGGTTTGTATTATATAATTTTAGACCCTCCTTTCACATGAACATAAGTACACTTTAAAAATGTATAAAAAGTATCTCTAACCCATGTTATAGTGTTTGTATAGCTCTATATATCAATGACAATTGTTACAGCCATTCAAGACTAACACCAGTTTGAGAAGGTTAGAGGGATTGATTTAACTTTACATTCCAACCTGCAGTGCCAAAAGATAAACATGTATGGCTAAACAAACAGAAAGCATACTGCGCTGGCTATATACATCTTGGTATATAAATCAGGACCATAGCATGAAGTGTACAAATACTTTCAGGTTGGTCCCCAGTCTTCAGGTATGGTACCTAGATTCCCTTCACCAATCAATGCACTCATGGTCTTTGGCGGTGCTATGTGCAAGATTAATAAACTTTCCCATCATCTGGCTATCCAGCTTTGATAAAGTCGGTTCTCGTCCAGATGCAGTAGTAGACATGATAGCTATGAATACAGCAGGTTCTTTCAAACATGTTTATCTCTTGACATGTTCATCTCTTGGCTTGAACTTCTCTTGAAACAATCAATATGTTACTTTTCCATGCATTAGTTTTTTTTGTGGACAATCACAACAATTTTTTGCACAATGAAATCTATTCTCGCAAAATATAATATTTTCCCAATCTATAGTGTAATACAACACCAATAATAGCCCTTTCAGTTAACTCAAGTTAATACGAACTCAAGGGAATGTGTTCAGTTTGGATGAATGAAATCTATTCTCACAAAATATTCTATTTTCCCAATCTATAGTGTTTAAGTTAACTCGAGTTAAACACATGAACTCAAGGGAATGTGTTCAGTGTGGATCGGATGTATTATGTTGGGTCTCCACAACTCCTCCCCTCCTGGAGCAGCATTATTACTTACTGTCTGGCTGCCCTGGAAGGCCTCTCATGATGAAGTCTACAGATGAGACAAGAGCACTGATGGTAGTAATTACACTCGAGTCACCCTCCAAAGTATAGTGGATTTTTACCTAAAGAAACACGTACCACTTTCAACTTCATCCTAAACATGTGGGATACGTACAATGCACACTTACTAAAGGCATAACCAGTCCCACTAAGTACTCTCACTGTAAGACTTTCACAAAACAAAATAGAAATCGGCGGCCGTGCCCAGTTTTGACGCCACGCAAAAAGTATCTCGCAAGAGTTATTGCGTCGCGAGTGTTTACGAGTTCTACAGTCTACTTTCGGTTGTTCCAGATACTTTTTACTCGCTGCATTGAAGATGTCAAGTTTTTCGCTAGCTGAAACACTTTAAATGTTGCCGTTTACACTCTATGACTTGAATGAGAACTATCTTGATGGAACATACAGAGATGTTAATTCGTTTGACCTGTCGCAATCGAGCAGTAGCAGAAATTTCATGCCAGCCACGGATAGCAATGACAGCATGGTATCAGGACCATTCTTCGATAAGCACGTAGCACTCAGGGTGATAGTTGGAATCACTTGCTGCCTCTCAATGTTTGGTGCAGCATTAATTATCCTCTCCTATTTCATGATCAGAGACATTCAGACCAAATCCAGGCAAATCCTGGTTCACCTCTCTGTTGCAGATTTTGGAGTGGCCTGCTGCAATTTCATTGGTGTCAGTGTGTATTTTGATCAATACCTCCGCCACTGCCCAATTGATCAGCTTCAAACTCGAGCCATCTTGGATCACACTAATGCTACATCGCAGCATTCCCTTCTATCGTGCAATGTACTGCAGGGAATGTGCAAGGCTCAAGCTTTCTTTGCCGGCTTCTCAACATTGGCTTCAGTGCTATGGACACTGAGTCTTGCATTGTATATCTATTGCCTGGTGGTACACAGTAAGAACAGGGTCCATTATAAGGTTCTGTACATGTCTTATGTACTATGCTGGGGGCTGCCTCTCTTCATTTCTCTCTGGCTAATCAGTACAGGTAACTATGCCCATACACAATAAAACTTCACTGTTTTTCATGGGAGCTCATATGGAAATAGAAAAGGTGTAAGTCTACTATAAGTATTGTGCCTGTAGTAGTCCTCAAGAGAACAGTAAAACTTACAGTTGTCATGGAAGCTAAAGGAAAAGTACATGGCTTCTTGAAAATGAAAAATACGAGTATAATTTTCCCTAAAAGCTCCAAATATATATATATATATAAATGTGTGTGTGTGATAGAGATATAATCCGAATTACATGTACAACTTGTATTTTCTCTCCTAGATCGTCTTGGTTATTCTCCACATGGAGGGTCAGGTTGGTGCACTCTCAAGTTAGATACCCACTCAGGCAAGCAGGACACATTTGCGGTTGTATTTGGAAATGACTTGTGGATCTACCTGACTTTCATCATGGTCACTCTACTCTACTTCACAACACATTGTTACATCAAGTTTCAGGCAAGAGAATAGCTGATATTGAAGTCACTTTTTTTTTAAACAATGTGCTTAGTTTTCAAAATTTGAAATTCGACTTCAATGGAATCCTTTTCATTTCCATCCATTGAATAGCTTGAATCTAATGTCCTAATATATAGATTGCATGAACACATGGATGCAGTGTCAATAGCATAGGAGCGTATGATGCTGTATATAGCTGGCTGTTACTCATTCACACACAATGAGAAGCTTTGAATAGCATGTGTAGTCCGACAGTAACACTTGCTCTTGCTAGTTCTGTTGGCAAACAACATGTCAAATGTGAGTTGCATTCAGTTGAAGTGTTCACAGTGTGCAAATCAAATAACGACAGCATCTGTGCAAAGCAAGGGGTACAGTCTTAATTATCAAATAGTCCAAAGTCCAAATCATACATCTACAGTGCTTTGTCAGAACTGATCAAGATGTCATAATGTGAACTGTTGTTCTTGAATTTTTTCTTTGCCGCTGCCCAGATTCCAGAAGAACTATAGTGACTGATGAATAAGTCTAAACATAGACCCGGTCTTCTTATATATAGTTTCATTTGAAGGTTCAGGGATATAGAACATTATGCTCGCAGTGTAATAAAATAAAATTAAAAATGCTTCCCAACAACTCAAGACAGACAGGTGTGAAAATGCTTGCAGGCAATAAATGAGTGTAGGTGTGGAAGGACATGCTCAGAGGGATAAGCACTTGTTTTTTTACATTTATTGTCCCAGTGTTTACAGCATGAAGGAGAAAATCAGCTACACCTGACATGTTGCCAACATGTCTATGCATCCATAGTCTTGTGTAGTCTGGTACTTATGTTAGTGGTGAGTAATCTGCCACTGTGTATGTGAGACAAAGTCTGTCCAGGACTGGCTACTGTCATATCTGCCATAAGAGAGAAGTAACTAATTCCTGGTTTTCGAAGAGAGTGGAGTGAGCCCTACTCTAGTGGGTTGATGCAGAAGCTGTGTATGTGTATGTGTTAGTGGTGTGTGTATGTGTGTGTGTGTGTGGCTATGGCAGTGCTGGATAACACTCCACTTCGGAGGCAGTGCTAATCCACCTATAGATAGGACTTGCCTCATTACATATGTCATTGGGAAGGCATGTGTGTGTGTGTGTGTGTGTGTGCATGTGCATGTGTGCATGTCTTGTCTATCCATGCCTTGGCCAGCATAGTCCCCCAAACCACCTGGAAAAAATTGGCTCTATGAGAGAATAGTATGTTTTATTTTTTTATTTTTAAGGGAGTGCATGCCTTCCTATATACTCCTGGATGGATGTGCTACATATTGCACTTTTTCAGTCGTTTCTAGTGCTTAGCCTCTCCACTTGGTTTAGTTTGTTTGGGATGTATTTATGAGCTGATTCAAGTTTCACTCAATAAGTAATTTCTTTGAGCTGGTATTCAATTGATTGACCCATTTGCTCAGATCCTATCACATATACAACTGTGCATTGTATATGCATTAATATGCCTCTAGCAGTTCCATGTGACATACACGTGAGATGCATGTCACATGCATGTCTCCCTGGCTATAATAACACACTTTGCTTGGTTAAAAAAATTATCGTTAGCGTAAAATTGTAGTTAGTGTAGTTAGTGTTTCAACACAATTGTATTAGCGTAAAGGCTGGTTGTTACGCAGGGGTGCCGTATCAGTTGGCGGGCACTCTATACAAAGTGGCTGCTTAACAAGATGCACAGGCATAATCGATTTCTTGAATGTACAGATCGCTTAGTGTATGTACCGGCTAGCCAGAATATTGAACTGTTGCATTGCAGAGCCTGGGGGTATGGACATTACATCTGCCAATTAGTTAGGTTGCCGCCAATAGGAGAAACACTAACTCTCGAGCAGGGGGAGACATGGCCAATCATCATCACTCAAGCAGGGGGAGACATGGCCAATCATCATCACTCAAGCAAGGGCAGATGTGGTCAATCATCATCACTCAAGCAGGGGCAGACATGGTCAATCATCATCACTCAAGCAGGGGCAGACATGGTCAATCATCATCACTCAAGCAGGGGCAGACATGGTCAATCATCATCACTCAAGCAGGGGCAGACATGGTCAATCATCATCACTCAAGCAGGGGCAGACATGGTCAATCATCATCACTCAAGCAGGGGGAGACATGGTCAATCATCATCACTCAAGCAGGGGCAGACATGGTCAATCATCATCACTCAAGCAGGGGGAGACATGGTCAATCATCATCACTCAAGCAGGGGGAGACATGGTCAATCATCATCACTCAAGCAGGGGCAGACATGGTCAATCATCATCACTCAAGCAGGGGTGGACATGGCCAATCATCATCACTCAAGCAGGGGGAGACATGGTCAATCATCATCACTCAAGCAGGGGCAGACATGGTCAATCATCATCACTCAAGCAGGGGCAGACATGGTCAATCATCATCACTCAAGCAGGGGGAGACATGGTCAATCATCATCACTCAAGCAAGGGCAGACATGGTCAATCATCATCACTCAAGCAGGGGCAGACATGGTCAATCATCACCACTCAAGCAGGGACAGACATGGTCAATCATCATCACTCAAGCAGGGGCAGACATGGTCAATCATCATCACTCAAGCAGGGGGAGACATGGTCAATCATCATCACTCAAGCAGGGGCAGACATGGTCAATCATCATCACTCAAGCAGGGGCAGACATGGTCAATCATCTTCACTCAAGCAGGGGCAGACATGGTCAATCATCATCACTCAAGCAGGGGGAGACATGGTCAATCATCATCACTCAAGCAGGGGGAGACATGGTCAATCATCATCACTCAAGCAGGGGAGACATGGCCAATCATCTTCACTCAAGCAGGGGCAGACATGGTCAATCATCATCACTCAAGCAGGGGGAGACATGGTCAATCATCATCACTCAAGCAGGGGCAGACATGGCCAATCATCATCACTCAAGCAGGGGGAGACATGGTCAATCATCATCACTCAAGCAGGGGAGACATGGTCAATCATCATCACTCAAGCAGGGGCAGACATGGTCAATCATCATCGAC